>NW_006538428.1:47568-60290 GCF_000186305.1 Python bivittatus
TTAACATCTAAAATTACAAGGAAGTGTTAACATCTAAAATTAAAATGAATTACAGTTACATAAAATGTGTTTGGCTAGCAGAAAATTGGCCCATCAGGGTCTGGTAGATCTTCTGTGCTGCTGGACAAAATCTAGCCATGTGTACTGTAACCAAAGGCAGTTCATCTTTGAGCAGCATCTGGACATAGGCTGAGTCTGAGCAACCAGGATATCTACTAATCAGAGGTAGGATTAATCTGGTTCGAATGTGTCCATAAAAGGAGCAATGAAGAAGATCATGTTCTGTAGTTTCCACCTCTCCAGAATCACAGGAGCAAAGCCTTTCAGCCAATGGTATTTTTTATATATATATACCATCCAATACTGCAGAGGGGAGTGCATGACATTGGGCAAGAGAGAAAGCTTTCTGATGGCTGGGTGTTTCTAGCTGTGTAAGGTAGCTGGCAGCAATGACAATATGTCTGTTGTGTACTGGTGACAGGAAGGCTGGAAGCTTCCCTAGATCTGCTTGCTGCTCCGTATCCTTTATCCTTTGCTTCAGGGTTTGTTTCACCTATTCATATTCCATCTTAAGAACCAATGAGGGAGAGTAGCCTAGATTTAAAAGACAGCCTTGATACAGGTGGATTAAAAATTGTCCTGGAGAGTTAATGGTGCTAGGCCTTGAGGATAAAAGTTAAGCTTTACCCAAAGGTTTATAGAAGCTAGACACACTTTTGATTATCATACCTGTCTCCAGCCATAAATGTGTGTTGGAGACACAACGAGGTATCTGGAGAGCTGCTCTGATGAATTTAGATTGTACCCTCTCCAAGGAGGTGAAACAAGAAGCTGGGGAGCCAACCAAAGTCCCATAAAGGAGCTGGGCTAGTGGCTTAGCCTGAAAGAGCTTAAGTGCAGGTGGAACATAATATCTTCCCTTGGAACGGAAAGATTTGAGAATGGCATTGGCAGATCTTTGTCCAGTAGTAGCAGCATCTTCACAGTGGGCTTTCCTCAAACCAGTGGCATGCATGACTACTCCTAAATACTTAAAGCAAGTCACTTGTTCTATTCTATGGGCATTAATGCTCCATGAACAGAGCTTCAGCCTTTTGGCAAAGGCCATAATCTTGATTTTCTGGTTTTTCCTGATATTTCCAGATGATCATTGTTGCAGTATTAGACCAGAGTTCTCAGAGCTCTTTTAAGGCCTATTGGTGTTCCAGAAAGAGCAATCTGATAACATTATTTGGCTATAATTGTCAATTATATCTAAAGGTATGTGATTACCCAACTGATCAAAATGCTGAGTGTGATCTTGGGATGCTGAAAGAAATCAGGAGGTATGAAAAGATATTATAATAATGGAGAACTTCAGTTATGTTCACATAAACTGAAATGGATAACTTCATTTACAGTGGTGCTTAAAAGTTTGTGAACCCTGTTGAATTTTCAATATTTATGCATAAATATGACCTAAAATGTGATCTGTTCTCCACACAACTGGATAAAGAGAACCCAATTAAACAAATGAGTCAAAAACATTATACTTGTTCATTGATTTATTGAGGAAAATGATCGAAAGCTACATGTTCTCCACACAACTGGATAAAGAGAACCCAATTAAACAAATGAGTCAAAAACATTATACTTGTTCATTGATTTATTGAGGAAAATGATCGAAAGCTACATATTTGTGTGTAACAAAAGTACATGAACCTTTGCTTTCAGTAACAGGTATGCCCCCTTGGGCGGCAACAACTGAAACTAAACATTTTGGATAACTGTTGATCAGTCCTGTGCATTGGTCTGGAGAAATTTTAGCCTATTCTTCCGTACAGAGCAACTTCAACTCAGAGATGCTGGTGGGCTTTCTCACATGAACTGCCTGCTTCAGGTCCTTCTACAACATTTCTCTAGGATTAAGGTCAGGACTTGGACTTGGCCATTCCAAAACATTAACTTTCTTCTGCTTTAACAATTCTTTGGTTGTATGACTTGTGTGTTTTGGGTCGTTGTCTTACTGCATGACCGCTTTCTCTTGAGGTTGAATTCACAGACAGATACCTTGACATTTTCCTGTAGAATTTGCTGGTACAATTCAGAATTCATGGTTCCATCAATGATGGCAAGCTGTCCTGGTACAGAGGCAGCAAAGGAGGCCCAAGCCATGATACTGCCACCCACCATGTTATAGGTTATATTTATGCGGAAATATTGAAAATTCATAAGGGTTCATAAATTTTTCAGCACCACTGTACCTTCACATTCATGTTCATCCCACAATGAAGAATCTAGATTTATAGATACCCTAAGCAATTGTGGCTTAGAATACTTATTTTTTGAACCAGCCAGAATTCCAAAGTGGTGACCATCATTTCATACAAGATAGTTACCATAATAAGACTTGGGCAGCATTTAACTATTCTGCCAGCTTTGCAGAATTGGGACTGCAGAAATTTGGCCCTACTGAAGCCATTCTGCAGAGATTCCACTACTTGGTCTCTGTGTGTAAATGGAACACTGCCCTGAGGCAACAGGATCACTATCAAAGAAGTTCCTTTAAAGGTCATTGCCTGTAAGAATGGCTAGCCTATTCCTCTCCATGCATGAGTACTGAAGGCAGTTGGGGGAAGAGATGCTTCACTTTGTTCATTTTAAGTGGACCTTTATGTTCTGAGATGTGTAGAAGGAGGAACAGGAGAATGGAGTATGACCTGAGAGTAAATAGTGTTTGGCAAATGGGAGGCTGCATCTTGGCTACTCCGAGGAAAGACAAGTTAGCACTAGTTGGACTCCTTTCTTTTCAGGTGGCAGTGAAACCAAGGTAGTCAAATTGGCAGCAAAGGTAGCTCCTCCAGCTTAAAAATCCTGCCTTTAATGTTCTGTCAGCTCCTACTAAAATACCTATTTTTCTGAACTTAATCTTTGATAAAAAGTATTCATCTGTCATATATTACACAGACTTGCCTGAGAGAGGATGGGGGTATTAACCTCTCCCAGCATTTTCTGCCATGTTATTTTGTGTTGACTAGGGCTGAAACATAGGTAGGTGATGTGTCCATAGTCTATAGGAGTCCCATCTCACTACCAGAAGCTTCAGTTGACCTTCTGCATGTTTTAAATGTCTGCTGTTGTATCTGAGTGGCCAGGATAATATAAGTTTTAGTATACTGTTCAAGCTGCTGCTCAACCATCTTTCTCCTAAGTTAGCTGGGGCAATCTGTATTTCATGTCTGCTTTGACAACCATGTATTTGTCCCATTTGGATATCTGTTCCCACACACACACCCAGGTATATCTTGGATTTGGTATTCTGTTCAGCTGTTACTGGTAATCTGAAAGTGGATGAGCTACTAGTAGCTCTGCTGTCATATTTAAAAAACAGTCATATTTATACTGACAACTGTTAACAATTTCTGCAGGGGTAGAGAACCAGTTAAAATGGTTTGACCTAGGCATCTGATGGATCCAGATGGTTTCCTGAATGTATTTGGGGAAATCCCTGCCCATCAGGAATGCTGTAGAATCACTAGCCAATCTGCTGCTAAGATCCACCTTCCTCCAGCAGAGCTAAATTGGCACCTTGATTTATCAGAAATCAAGAACAATTAAGTAGATAGAGGACTAGAGAGGACCAGGTTATCTGAGAGGGCCACTTATCTCCCATGGTTTCTGCCTGTCCAGTAAGATTGGACATAGTTGATGCACTTCAATCCACCATCTATCAGGACCCAGGAAGCATGCCTTCTCTATCTTGGCACCTGCCCTCTGGAATGATGTTCTCCCAGAGATCCTTTTAATTTTCACTGATATTGCTCAGATCTTTAAAACCTGGCTGTTGTCTTTAGCCTTGGGGTAGGATGTTTGTGGAGCCTTGTTGGTTATGCTTTTTATTGCAGTGTGTTTGTCCAGATGCACAGGATTTCCTTATTGTTTCTTTTCTCTCTCTTTCTCCCCGCCCCTCACTGTCTGCATTGCATCTCACAGAATGGGATTTTGGATGGTGCATCTCAAAAAGTTGGGGGAGGACAATTCCCCAATAATCAGAGACTTGTTGTAAGCAATTTTCAGATAGAGCCATTCAGATTTATCCAGTCTCCAGTGGGTTCTAGTATTGAGGCAGGTCAGAGACCAGCAAAGACCATGTTGCTTGGAAATTCTGGGATTTCTAATCCTAATTGTTCTGGAGGACCCCAGGTTGGGAAACCTGGTATATGTTCTTCCCAGATACACAGCACTAAATTAATATCAGTTGTATGAAGACACTGAAATATTCTGTCAAATAGTGTGTAAAAAATCTAAATAAAACCTCCACACATATAACTGTTAGAATATGTTTTTTCTAATTTTAGTATTTCAGCAGATTTGATAGCACCAAGTGAATTAAGAGAGAGTACAACCATCTGGATTTGTTTTCTTTCTCTCCCTTGTTTACTTCAACTGTTAAGAAAAATAATCTTTTCTTTTCCTTTTAAAAAACAGAACCTATTTTCAAAAGGTGCCATCACTGCATTGCCCAAGTTGGAAACCTCTCCCGGTGCAAGCATGTTGTCCCACAATTTCTGTTTGTAAAATTACCTTTCATTCCTCAGCTTAAATGACATACACTGTTTTTAAAAAAGGTATTTCTCTCTGCGCTCTCTTCTTAATAAACGATGGTGTTAGTGATACGTGTATTTTGTTTAACTATACTACATTTGCTTCTTAATTAGTGAATATTTATCTGTTATCAACGGTGGCTAAGACACCCTTCCTTGCTAACACGTTGTGTCATAAATAATCAATGAGAGCCTATTAATATTCATGAGTTGGAATCTGTGTAGTCATGTGCACTGATGCAAAGAGGGGGGAGTGTTGCTGCGAACTGAGATGAAACTCTGTGTATGTCTGTGTGTATACGTGAGTGTAAGACACTTAGGCAAGAGGAAGAAGAGCATGCTGCTTACACACATTGCCCTGGCTTGTGCTTTCAGCTAACAGTGGCGTGCCTGTGTTCCTGCACTGGAGTGACTGATGAAAAACAGTAGACAAGTCCAGAGGGTCCTTCCCTGTCACTGCATTTGCCTCTCAGTTCTTGGAAAATTAGAAGCCTTGCTTTTTCACTGTTGCTTAATAGAATGGGTTGTAATCTGTGCAGTTTTCAGAAAAGGGAGGAACACTACAAACTGCTTTATGAAGTTTCTCAGGTGAGTGCAGAAGATGCTGCCAGCAGCTCCACGAAAAGAATGCTGCGGTTTGGAAAGCACTTAATAAAAATGAGGGATGTTTATGTTGGTCTGTTTGTATTTGCATGTTGGGTGGTGGTGGTTCATTTTCAGCTTTAATTGACTTCCTGCAGGTTTCTTTTTAAAAAATCTTCCATCTATCTTTGTCAAATTCTTAGAGGCATTCATCTCCACAACATGCATAGAAAATCTTTTGCTTCGGTAAGGGGATGTTCTGTCAGCTGCACTTGATAAAGGTTTTGTAGCTGCTAGGAGTTAAGAAGTCTTTGGTATCTGCTGTTTTCAAATTATTAATGAAATGTTATGGTTTAGGATGAGCTTCTGCTATTTGTGAAATCTCTGTTTTTAATGAAGTACTGTCATTTTAAAAGTAAATGAGCTGAACTGCTTGTTTGAATAGGACTTAAGTTACTTTCTCTGTGTGTGATGCGTTTAGCAATAATTATTCCATTCCTTTGTACTGTTTCTCTTGATCCTTACAGGGAGAGTTTAATTTACCCTGGACTTATTAAGTGTCCGCACCAGCAACAGCGGTGTTTCTGTAATTTGCTAACGTGCTTGCTGTGGAATCAAAATAAGGAGGCAGGGAAACAGACTGTAATTTTGGACAAGTGCTGTTGCATCCATATTTGATTTGGGTGGATTTTGTTTTGATCTAGCTTTTGCTGTGAAAATTTGATAGATGAAAGTTTAGTGCCTTTCAGCATCTGTTCCTTTCCTCTTGGCCATTTGTCCTTGCTCTGACACGTCTGTTAACAGAAGCTGAATACTTCCAGTTTTTAACTGCGCCATTGATGACAGGCTAAGGACTAAGGACAAAACACTTAGAATGTTGGTGGTCTGTTGGCCACCCCCCCTTTCAAATTCTTTTTCCCATGATTCATTTCACAGTGAACTAATTAGAAAGTGAATTCTCTAAACATGAAACATCCTCCTCAGTTGCAGTGTTAATGCCCATTTCCAGTGTAATGTGATCAGAGTCTCATTAGCCAGTGCCCAAAATGATCCTCTGCATTAATTAAATATAAAAATGACTCTTTTTATTGCTGAGGAGGGGGGAAAGAAGATTAACATTGTCAATTATAGCTGAGGACAGGATATTTGCTTTTTGAAGGTGAGAAAAAAAGCCTATGAAGTAGCAAGCACTTTTGTAATTTCACAAATAACGTATCAAAACAGATACCTTCCCCTTCCATTGCTTTCACCTCCAGAAAATGGACTCTAGGTGGAACACTTTCCTCCACTTTAGAAGTAATTTCATTATTAGATTTCTCCTAACAGTTATAATACAAAGAATGGAAAAGTAGAACTGCTCTCCCCTTATCCCATCCCTCTTGACACCTAAAAATGCAAAATATAAATATCCTAGACTACAGTGCTGAAGATCAAAGAGCTATAAGAAAACAGATGAAACCTTTCTCTGGATTTCATCAAAGGACATTGGACCCAGAGAATATATACAAGCATATTTTATGACATTTGTTCGAAATGACATTGAATGCAAAAGCCTTTTCAGCATGCAAAAGTCACTCTCTTTTCCAAAGTATTAATCCTTACTTGTTTGTTTCCCCTTCTCCCAGAGTTGTGGCTTTCATGATTTAAAAAAGTCAGAAGAGGAAAATGAATTACCACTTTCACTTTAATCCTGGTATTTACCTGATAAGCTATAATCCTTGGAAGAATCTGAGTTTTCCAGGAAGGCAACTGCAGTCAAACCCCAGCTTTTGCCTTTCAGATTGGGGAGGGAGGGAATGGGGAATTTGATTGATAAAGGCATTTACAGAGAATCCTAATAACATTCCATATTGTGTCGCACTCTCTGGATCTTTCAGCTACTTTCTGGTTTTGATCCAGTATTATGCATCTTTGTGATCACATGTGAGTATATTTCAGGCAAGTGTTCCTGGCTAGAAACTGATGTCAGCAAAGAATGTTCCACAGTATAACTAAAGTGGATAACTGGCAATTAAAGGAGTATTTTTTAAGAAAGCAGTTCTACCCCCGTTTATATTTTCTACTTTAGCTTGCATAGGTAATATGCATGCTTGAAAATAATGGTATATTCATATGCATTCCACATTAGTGGTACATTTTTGCTATTGTTTATATCGAAATCTCCTTGTATTTTAGTCCTGCAGAAAATGAGGATATATTGGGATGCTTTTAAGATCTTGGGTTTTTTTCCTTTCTTTTTTTTTTCCCCCTATACCTTTTTCAATGGAACTACAAATGTCATCTTCTAGTGCTTTAATTATGTGCGGTCTTTCTTTTTCTTTTATATTTAAAAACAGTTTTTTTCTCTATCTGGCCATTGTCATTAATAAATATGAAGGGTGGTGCACTTAATAGTGCATAAAATCAGAGTAAATAGGTGGTTCTAAGGATAATAGGGAAATTAAAACTGTGGGCTGCAAAGATCCAGAGACTCAGTAGATGTCAGAAAAGAGTTAAGTTTTATATCTCTCTTTGCTGCCATCTAGAGATCAGCTGATATTTTTCAGCCAAGATATGTAAACTGTAAGGAAAATAAGTTAACTGAGATCTTTATCACAAATACAGGAAATGTGGATTCTGAACACCATAATGAATAACTGCTGATTTTAATCAAGTTTTCAAGTTTTAATCAAAATTTCAAATTTCAAGATAATGCATTATAAAGTGTATATCCCCTATATGTGGCCCTGTACTGGTGTGACTTTAAATGGGTACCTACAATCTTCTGCTCTATTTTCACTTTCCTGGCTCCTCCTAACTTGTAAATACTTCTACTACTGCTTTTTGTTGGAAGGGCCATGCTTTTGCTAAGGAGTTATGATCACTGGGCATTGGCAAGAACTTTTTTTTTTTTTTTTAAGAAAATCAATCTTCTGCATAGATAAGCCACCAGAGAATTCTCTCAGTGGAGTTTCAGTGCCTAATATTCTGGTTTCTGTAATGAGAAGATTCTATGCTTATTGAACCTTGGAGGACTGAGAAATTTTAGAAAAAAGTGGCAGGATTATACAGGGATGTGAGGAATGAGGAAGCTTGGATCTAAATATTTGACCCCACTTTTTTCTTTATGTACTTGCCTGAGGATTAGGTTCTACTGAGGATGTCCTCCTGAGAGTGCTGTATTTGTTAGGGATTTGGTATGTGACCATCCCAAAAAGGACATTTCCTATGTAGTCATCCCATTTGTGGAATTTCCTTCCTGTTCAGTTTATTTGGTGCTGAGCATCTAAGTTTTTTTGCCATCTGGTCTCTCAATTAAATGTGTATTTCTGTGCTTTCTACTTTGCTGTAGATATTTTGATGTTTTCATCTGGTGTTTTGGTCAGACACCTTTTTTTGAATAGGTGGAAATTTTTAGGCCAATTTTATTGTGAAAAGAATTTATGGTATCCATGCTTTATGGGTTTTGTAAATCAATGAAATGTGAGTTAGATTTTTTTTTTTAAATAAATAAATATAAAGCAATACAAAGGACGATTCCTCTTTCACAATTTCAGCTGTACTAAGATTGTGGTGGGGAGAGGTTTCTTATGTCTTCAAATACACGTGGATATGAATGTGTGCACATGTATGTGACTGCGTTGTATATCCCCAATTTTCTGGTCAGAGCTGCAAGAAGCCATTGAAATTGAAGAGATTGTCCATCTTTACATCAATAAAATGTAAAAAGTAAAACAATCTTAACATGCATTGCTTGGGCTTCTCCTTTCACTTCCCCTTCTGATAATGAGATCAGATTTTATTCCTAGATTAACTGTGACAAGATGTCCATACAGCAACAAAAGTTTGAATTGCTATTACCTATTGCCATTGGTTTTAGGGGGCATAGAGTTCAGGTGAGGTACTGGGCATACGTTGTACAGTTAAAAATGGATAACTTGAAACATAAAAGCCTACCTATACATAGAGATAATTGGACTCCACATAAATATGTGTAGGTGGGGAAACATGATGAATCTTACCAGATGTGGTATAGTGATTAAGGTGTGGAGTTAGTACTGGGTGGATGCAGATTCAGATCCACCCTTACCCACAGAATCTGATTGCTCTGTATGTTCTTTTGAGTTCCTGAAAGAAACAAAGAAAATAAAATTAAGTGTGTTGTTAAGTCCAGGGCCACCAAGAAAGTGCCATTTGTTCTGCCTTATCATTGATCTTCCAGTAACAATGAAATAGATTTAGGATATTTGAAGCCAAATGTGAGGCTCAAATAAATTACATAGACTAAAGAGGTTCTTCTCCCTTGCTATTTGTTTGTTTGTTGTTTAAGTCATACCTAAAAAGAAATGTGATGCTGCAGTTAAAGTATCAGATGTGAAATAATTAACACATTCAGAAAATGGGAACAAATTCCTTTCAACATGTCCTTGTTGGTTACTATTACATTTTTTTCTGATTTGTTGAATCAGCCATTCTCTCAAGGCAGTATCCCAGACTCTGTAAAACCACCTAAAATAAAGAAAACTTTACTTTGTTTTTTACTGTATACCATTTCTAATCTAATTGCTGACAACAGCAGCCTAGCGAGTTCTTCACAGAATGAATAATTGTGTGAATTAGGCACAACAGACAATAAAGCTGTCCTTGGACTTAAATCAGGGTCAGGCAACATTTTTTGGGGCTGTGGGCTGCCCTTGGAGTTTGAGTGGCATCTTGAGGCTACACTCTACAACTCAAGCCAACAAATTAAGTGTGGGGGCTGGGGAAAAAAAACACTCTTAAATTAAGTTTAAGAGTTTAACTTCTGATAAAGTTAATATAATTATTAATTATATGAAGAATATAATTATTCTTCATATGTTTAATCATTTTTGCCTTTTGCAATGTTAAAATTTACAGTTTAGCAGCAACTTTGCATGGGTTCTGGGATGCAGCAAAGGCTTTGGAGGGCATTCTTAGGCAACAGGGATTGCACTAGGATGTTGGTGTTTTCAACAAAAACGCCATAGGATTAATATGATGATTGATTATTACATTCCATTGTTGTTGACTCTTAGCGACCACATAGATAGATTTCTCCATGACAATCTGTCTCTAACCTGGCCTTTCAGCTCTTCCAATGGTGCACTCATCGCTACTGTAACTGAATCTATGCACCTTGCTGCTGGTCATTTTCTTCTTCTCTTTCTTTCCACCTTTCCCAGCATTAGAGCCTTTTTCAGAGAGCTAGATCTTTGCATAATGAGTCTGAAGGAGGATAATTTGAGGAAGTGAGAACTCTGGGTTGAGGGTTAATATAGTATTAAAGAGTATGTAAATGAGAAAACTCTAATGTTAGTTCGGTTTGCTGAATTCTTTAAAATCTATTCAGAATCTTGATATATTGCTGATTCAGGGGCACTTTTTAATTCACAACATTATTTCATCCATAAATAGAAGGGTAATATAGCCAATCAGTTTACTTGGTTACTTTGATGACATCACTGAGGTTAAATAGAACTTCTGGTTTTGCTCTAAAAGGGGGTGAGAAAAGATGTTTCTGTATTGCTTGAGGACAATATTCCCTCTTTTACCATGTTACCAGTGTCTATAAAGGTTTTTATCTCAACTGAACGATAGTCATGGATCCTGTGAAAAGTTGTAACAAATAGATGAATATATATTCAGATGCAAATACTATCAACTATCTGCAGGAAACAGATGCAGATATTTAAAATCCTTGTTACTTGCAATGGTATCTATTAAGTTCTGCTTCTGAATGCACACTTATCCACATTATTTTGGTAAGTTCAGGTAAATTCAGGAGAAGTGCACCTTTTCTGGATTCTGCAGACACAGGAAACTACCTTTTCATTACAGTGGGCAGTGACAGGGTGCTTGTCTTTATTAAAAGTGCCAGTCTAATGATAAAGAAGGCCAAGTTGAAGATTCATAGATTTCTCAAGGTTCTTAATCCTTTTAAGAAGAGGAAGAGTTTAAAATGACGAATTTCTCTGAATTCATTAGGAATTCAGAATTGGGCTGTGCTGCAGCTATAGGTTTGGCTATCTGGTCTGGTGGATTCTATTACTCTGGTTCCTAACCATATAAGCTTCAGTGAACAGAGCTTATCCGAGGTTTATTGCATCAGGACATTGCTATATCAAACCTTATTCTTCTTGGTTGAGTTTGATACTTCATCCCCAACTGCAATTGTCTTATTTTATTTTTTTCCCTGTGCGTATTACATTCCTTTCTTATATAAGTGGTTACATTCCTTTCTTATATAACTGGTTCCTTTCTTATATAAGTGGAATTGGAGAGTGAGTTGGAACAGTGGGTGAGTGTCAATTGCAAAGGCCGAGAAGAGCCAGTTAAGAAAGAAATAGGAGGAATTAGGGTGTGTTAAGGCAGAGATAGGTGAAAATGATAGCAAGGTAATGGGGGAGGGAGGGGATGAGTGCTGGGAGACAACATGAAGAATAAACAATAACTTATGATACTTATAGGATGAGAAGAAACCCACTGGAATAAAATAATGCTGAAGCTAATGCAGGCTTTTCCACATTCAGCTGAAAAGAAAATTAAACATAGTTATCCTAAATATTATGAGAGTGTAACTGTGTATTGTACACATTCACGTGGTAACAAAAGCTGACAACTGTTTTCATTTAAAAAGTAACTTTGAGAGGAGGAGATATTTAGTGTAGAAAAAGACACACCACCTCATTCCCATTTAGCACCTTTTCACTCTACAGTATCTTAAGCATGTATCAAGCATGGTAACTGCACATCAAGAACTCTGTTGGGCACTATGGTTAGAGTGAAAAGTGTTATTGGGGCTACTTAAAATCCCCCCCAGCTGCTTTTTTCTTGGTGGCTGTTTTTTTGTTGAACAAGCAGTATGTATAGTTTCGTTATCTTAGGTGGGAATATCAAGACTGACAAAGTGAAGAATCCATGGTTAGATTTGCTCTGTTCTTGCTGACTCTTGAGATCTTCTATGCAGGTATACCAGACAGAACACTGAGCTAAATTCCTTTATTTCACAATGTAAGTTTCATTGAGCTTTCCACATTTCCTATGCATTGCACAAACATTACTTGGTTAATGAACTATATCTTCCGGAATTGCCATCAGAAGCTTAGCTACAATAGTGTAGGAGCCCCCTCTTCAATTCATTAATATATTTAAATAGCTCAAACTGTTGTTTAACATGATCTTCAATGTACAACAGTATGACTGTATTATATTCCAATAAGATTTTAAATCTCAAGATTTTAAAGTTCTTTTCCCTCTCTCTCTCTCTCTCTCTCTAAAAAAAAAAAATACTATGAATAAGAGGGGATAACAGTTTGTAAATACCCTTAACACAGTGAGCATTTTTTTTCCTAACTATGACCAAAATGTTGGTCCCTTGTCATGTAGGTGGGAGAGTTCATCTGGTTGAGCTCTTTTTCACTTGGCAATAGCAATTTGGATGTTAACAGAGGAGGCATCAAAAATACATGTATCAAACCCACACACACATACCTTACCTTATGGCATCTGTATTATTTTTTTTGAGATATACAGTATGTTCTAATTGTGGATGTTTTT
>NW_006538429.1:36810-47650 GCF_000186305.1 Python bivittatus
ATTCCCCAGCCAGCCATGCTGGCTGGGGGATTCTGGGGGTTGAAGGCCACTCATCTTAAAGTGGCCAAGTTTGGACAACACTGCTCTTGGAGGATCTGTCCCTAACCTGTTTTTCAGGCCTTCTAATGGTGCCCTCATCGCCACTGTAACTGAGTCCATCTGCCTTGCTGCTGGTCATCTTCTTCCTCTCTTTCCTTCCACTTTTCCCAGCATTAGAATCTTCTCCAGAGAGCTAAGTCTTTGCACAATGGATTCGAAGAAGGATAATTTGAGTCTGGTCATTTGTGCCTCAGGTGAGAACTCTGAGTTGAAGTGTGACCAGAAGCTGCAGTCAAAAACCAGAAGATTATTTCATGCTGTTACAAGGAATGGTCCAATATACTTGGGGACTAGTGTCTTAGATGTCTGCATGGGGAATAGAAACTGAAACCCCTCTGTGGTATCCAGCAGTGATGGGTGGATCCCCTCTATTGATATGTTCATCAAAGTGGATAATAGACAGGTAAAACATTTCTTTTCCTGATTCCAAGATGACGGAGCAGAAAAGATAAATGCCATGGAGGGACTATGGCTAAAAGGACTGCTTTATGCATTCTTGCCTTTTCTAGTGCTGTTCAAGGCAGTATGCAAGGAGAAGATACTGAAGGAGTAATACCAATGCCTGAACCAAAACCTCCTACTGCCAAGGCCCTTGAATTCAAATAAGCCTCCTCAATACCTTGCTTAGGCATTTGCAGATGCTGGCTCATGAGTAATCTTAAATCAGCACTTGTATTTTTGGATGGGAAAATAGGAAGTAACTAACCCCAAAAGCTGACTTGTGCCAACCTCCATTTTATTAACCGTGTATTCTCACTATAAACAGAAAATCAAATCCACGTTATCAAAAATAAGATGATTGGCATTTGACATCATTACTGGTCAGCATTTATTATACAACTATATAAAGGTTGTTTGTATCGTCCTCAGCTGGGTAAACCTTGTGGTCAGTCCCCAGTGCTGTTCAGATGAACTTGGCTCGAGCAAATTGTTGGTCTCCACTCATAAATTGGGTCATGGGGAATTTTTCTCCTTCAATATTCAATGTTTCTAATAGTTACATTTTAACTGAAGAGGCTGTGGTTCTTTCTCCTAGTGGAAATAAGTGAAGAATAATCGTGTCATCTCATAAAATAGCGACTTCCTCATTTAGCAACCATTCGCAGTTACGACGATGATGAAAAAGGTCTGTAAGGCAAAGGAAAGCTGAAGTAAGATCATAAGCACAGTTGTGGTTTCACTTAGTGACTACTTCACTTAACAACCAAGTTGCCAGTCCCAGTTGTGGTTGCTAAATGAGGACTACCTGTATATGCCTGGAAATTGAATAGAAACAATTCCAGGCTTGGTGGTAGAGACCATCTTGAACTCAAGGCAACACGCCATCAGCAAGATTTATCAGCTAGCTTAATGCATTGTTGAATGGTGATACAAAAGTCAGAAACTTGCAGCCCCTGCAACAAGGATCCCTGAACTCTGGGCTTTCTCTTGATGGGGCTAGAGAGGGAGCTAGCAGCAAACATGTTGCATAGAAGGCATCTGCTTTAGGCACTATTCTCCTGGATGGGTGAAAGTTACTCCTTTCAGGACACCCTTCCATATGCCACTTTCTCAGAAGTACATTTCTCTCACCCCCAGTGATTCATCATTTCCCTGCACGGGACTTGTCACTAGTACTCAGGGCCTTAAGAACAGCTCATTTTGAACTCATTGGATTCCTATGAACATTTTTTGCTTGGAGGAGAGCCTTTGATAGCCCTATTGTTGACTAGGAAGATTAGGGAGTTAGGGATGTTTTCAATTAGTGGGGATCTAGATGTGTTCCACCAGGATAAGATGGTTTAATAGCTGGATCCCTACTTCATACCCAAGGTTAATTTCAATTTTTTTCAAACACAAGAGATAGTCCTCCTCAGTTTTTGCCTCAACCCAACCCACTCTAAAGAATGCGTGGCACAAACTAGATGTGTGGAGGGCTGTTAAAATTGATCTGAAATGTACATTAGAGGGGCAGATGGCCCATAGCTTATTTCTTTTAAAGCAGAACATTGGGGGAGTTGAGTTTCTGCTCCACAATTAGTTGATGGTTTGGAGAATGTATTGCCCTGGAGTACCTAGCCAGTAAGAGACAGCTGTCTTCTGGGATCACAGCATATTTCTGTCTATGGCTGTGTTGACTGCCCTAACAGCCAGAGTGATGTTAAAAGATATTTGTAGGGGTGGCTAACTGGGTGGAACCTTCTAGCTTTTTTGAAAAAATGGCCTCTTCATATGTGACCTTTGGCTCCACTGTGTTACAAAAGTGCTATAAACTGTTACAATGAACCACTCTGAGGAAACTGCTGTAGTAGATCCCCTTCCTGTGAGCACCATCTCTGATGACTGAGGTATTTAGAGTTACCATGAAGTATATTTC
The DNA here is from genome assembly GCF_000186305.1 of Python bivittatus. Next base: position 39,266 of record NW_006538429.1, read on the forward strand.
TGGTCACTAGAAAATAGACCCAACAATCTCCCACTAGGAGGAGGAAACAATTAATAGTCCAAACAGTCCAAGGTGGAGGTGATTTTCCAAAAGCTAAAATGTTCAATTTCTTTGGAAGATAGTCTTAAAAGAGAAAAAGGAATGGTAAGTGAAAGGCTGGTAAGGGTACCATTCTTTGCATATTTACTTAGGGACAAGTCCCACTAAAGTCAACTGGCTTACTTTTGACTTGATGGCTGGTCTCAGTCAGGCTGGAGGGGGTAAACTGGGGGTAAACAATAAAGTATAGGAAGCGGAAGTGGCAGGTTGGCCTGTGTTGGGGAAGCTGATTCTGGTGCAGCACATGGCCATAGCCTGCTGGGGAAATCATGTATCAAGAATAGTGATGCAAAAACATGCTTGTGCAGTGATTTCCAGACCTGGCTGTCATCAGACTGGCCCAAGCATTTTTTGAATATCCAAATGTTATTTCTGACCACTTGCAAAGAAAAAATATATCTAACCTTAGGCAGTCCTTCATGAGTGGAATAGGTATGAAAATATAGGCTTAGGGGGTAGGGGAGGGAGGATGTATTATGGAAGATTGTAAAGAAGTTGGATTGCCAGATATTAAAGACAGTCTGTATTTGCACTATTGCTTCATAGATGGCCCTTCCAATGGAGGCAGAAAACCTAATCCTGACCCCTGCCACTGCAGGTAAAATATCATCTGAGGTGTCCCCTATGTATCAATATTTTTTGCAGATTAGCTGCTGTAGCAAAGAACTGAGGAATGAGCAGTAATGAGCATGGATGAGGAAAGCCACATTCCGTGTCTGCCCATAGGACTCTCCAGTGATGGCTGTGAACGTTTCTGTTGAAATCTGCAATGCATTTTCTTATATTGGTTTGTTCAAGCATGTATATACTTCTTTTACTAAAAAGAAAACTTCAGAAAGACTTACCAGTTGGTTCTCCCATTGCACTAAGCTATGGCTGTTTCCTATGACTGGCACAATGAGAAATCCAAAGTAAGGGGCACCCATTCCTGCACGTCAGAAACTCAAACCAAGAGAACAACAGTGAACTGAATGAGTTGGATAAAGCTACCATGTTCCATTTATCAAGATCTTGAGATGATTGTTAAGGAACTATCAGTATCATAACTGAATTCAAGTCATGGAAGGTACACAACCAAGAATAAATGATCTGAGTATTACAAAGGGACATGGGAGAAGTAAATTAGCAGCTTTATTTGCACATAACCTGAGCCCAAAGCATTTGGCAAAGTTCCAGACCAGGCTGATTCCAGGTGGAAAACATCACCTGCTGCCTGTTTAGAAAAACCACAAGTGCTTCTGCATTGCCTTTGCATATTTTGGGTACAGCAAGCTGAGCACAATCCTACCCTTTGTAAAAAAAAATAAAACCATATGTGAAACAGTGTTTGGTGTTGGACCAGTACAATTCCTCTGAACTCCCTATTTTACAAAGGAAAGGAATGATAAACTCTGCGCTTAAAAGAAGAAATTAGTTCAATGGACAGACCATCTAGCTCTAGAAATTGCTATCTTGAGAAAATGAAAGAGAAGTAGGTAAAAGATTTTACCTTTTCAGACATTTGCATGAATTCATGAGATCTTGAAATGAGTTAGAGATGGGCAACACAAATCTTTGCAAAAGTCTAAATAATGAAAAGAGTTGAATTCAAGGTTTGTGTAAACGTGCATACAACCTTCTTGCAGACCACTTGGGTGAATGCATGGAGGTAAGAGAAAATAAGGAGGCAGATTAGTATATCTCCCTTAGGACTGTGCAGTGCTTTAGATTCAGTCTCCAGACAGTGTTCAGAGCCTACGAAAATAGCATCTGACTGTGACTTCTAGAGGAAGAAATGGTGGACTGAAGACCACTCTGCAAAAAAGTGGAGCTGACGACCACATCAAAGAATGAAGAGCCGATGAGTAAACCAGCTCTTCAAACCTCCCCAGATAAAGAGAGGATGGGAGATGACCCACAAGTTCTCCAGATAGTTGCTCCTGGTGAGGAGACTGCAAGACAGCAGTCTCCAATGGGTTCTGAGCCCTGCAAGAAAAAGGACGAGCCAATTTGCTCAAACTGGTCGGCACCTTTAAAAGGGCACTAAATTTGCATACCTTTTCTAATTACATACAGAAATTGGGTGATTCTGTCTTCAATCCTTAATGAAAGATATTTTTTTACTACAAGCTTAAGAACTTTAAAAAAAGATTGAAATAAACAGCAAAAAGCTAATTAAGACTTTGTTTTTAGAATGTTATAAATGGATTAAAAGTCCAGATAAATTTGAAATAAGATTTTGGAATTAATTATAAAGAATCTTTCCCATGGGAAATTCAAATTGTTTTGAATTTTTTAAAAAACATAAAAAGATAAGATTTTAAAAAATGGACACTAGAGGGAACTAAAGATTTCAGTTAAAGGAGAATAACACATAAACTTGACTAACAGTTACAAAATGGCACAAAATATTCTCACATTGGAAATATTGAAGGACACTTTTGAAAAATGGAGTCAAAAGTGAATACTAACAATGTCAACAGCAATATCTGTTTCTATGGCTAGACTGTGTCTAAAAGATGTTATGGAAGAGGAACAAGTTTTACCTGGCATGACAGAGACTGAGTTGAAAGTGGATTTACAGATGTCAGGCTGCAAGAATGACATGGAAAAAGATGTTACACTGGACATACAAAAGAAACTGGCTGATGTTTTAATATTTAAAAGGGACATATAAACAATAAACCAAGAAAGTGACCTGGATAATTTTTCTATATTGGATTTACAAAAGAGACTTGTTAAAAATTTGAAGATGACATGGAAAAAGATGTTACACTGGACATACAAAAGAAACTGGCTGATGTTTTAATATTTAAAAGGGACATATAAACAATAAACCAAGAAAGTGACCTGGATAATTTTTCTATATTGGATTTACAAAAGAGACTTGTTAAAAATTTGAAGAATCTTGTGAAAAAGGACAAAGAAGAAATGAAATCAAGTTTTATGATATTATTTGATGGAATAAAGATTAAGTTGTTAGAAGTAAAAGGAGGGAATATAAAATTGGTTTATCTGATCAAGGTTAAAATAGATATGTTGTTATTTCTGGTAACCCTTAATGGACTTTAGCTGACCCCAGGATTGAAATGATGATACTTTATGGATTTGTTTATAGATAGGAGATGGGATATGGGAAGAAGAGATCATTTGTTGTAATTTAAGGGGTGAAAAGTTGCTAAAATTGTTTATACTTGTGATAAAGGGGAAAGTCAAATGAAGAAGTGCTGCAAGAGAATGGCAATGCTAGCAGTGAGTGACCAGTCAGCCCACCTCGGAATAGCCCACGGAGTACACCATGTAGGGTTTAAGTAGGCAAAATAGCACTGCCTCTCTCCCAAAGTAATATAAATAGTAGAAAGCACAGCCATGCAAAAGCCCTTTAATGTACCCATTTGGGACAGAACCAGCAATATTTCAATTTTTCAGTTTAAACTTTTTCAGTTTAAATGGACTGGCAGGTCCCCTCTTTCTCTCTTTTCTTTCCAGACAGGTCTACTGGTCTTTTCAAAGTGCTGAATATGTGTTTAATAACTGATCTTTTGATCTTCCAGAAGAATAGGATAAGAGTGTATCTAAACAGCCTGCATAAAGACTGAAAGGTGTTTTGCAAAGCAGGGACCAGGCATTATACAGCCAGATGCCTCCACAGAAACCAAATTCTGGTTTCTTCTGCAGCTCAAGCCAAAATGGTCATAGAGGTCAATGTCTAGTGGCAAGAAGGCGGGGGGGGGAGGGAAGCTTGCAGCAGCCTCGACTGGCCAATAAGGGCTTAGCAGATGTCGACCCCTGAGTGCATCATCACATGCTTGTGCGTGAGGCCTCCTAAATCATTCATACACTAAGTCTTCCTTTGGGAGAAGATTGAAAACACTTCTTTGAGACTGAGATAGCTAAAAATGAATTTAGGCTGCCTCCTCAAAGGAGTGGGGATGAGACAAAGGCTGTGTCGTGAGGGCATGTCCTCTATAAACATTTCAGAAGAGGTCTTCATGCTGCAGTTAGTGGGTTACCTCAATATCTGTTAATGCATGAACATAGCAGAAGATTACTACTATGGGAGACAGCAAACTCAGTTACCTCAGAAAAGGAAATAGCATTATAGTATTTGTTTTGCAATGCTGGCTTCCTCTACTGTACTGGGCAAACAATTTGGCCTGGATAGCCCCTTCCGACTCTGACTAGATGAAATTTCCATAAATGAGTGAATTGTCAAAACCTTTTCTGCTTATTTTATTTTATTTTGGTGTGTCCTGCACATGAATTCTCTCTCACACACATTCACACACACACAAATCACTGAGAATAACACTTCAAACATACTGACAACTCAGTAATTTCATCAAATGCAATTATATTTATGCTTTATTTTTATGTAATAAAATAGTAAGTACACATATTGCAAATGTCCATGTAATATGGACAGTGTTTTAATTTTGTACAGCCAAAAAACATTACATCAAAGAAACGGTTGGCTGGAGCAAGAATCATTCTAGCAGGTTCTTTCTAGCAGGTTCTCATTATGCCTGTAAATTTCGCTGTAGGCTTAGTTTATAATTAGTTGGCTTTCATTCTTCTTTTTTTCTCCCTTGGGGAGAAATATCGCACTATATTGCATCTCCAGGTCACCCCTAGGAGTTGCATTCCTCTGTGACATCTGAGACACTATTATGAACCTAGGTTCTCTGGAAACTACACATTCAGGGAATAACCTGCTTCCCAAGAACTAGTCATTAATTTCCAGGGAGTTCACTTGGTTCCCCTGGAACAGTGTGTTTCTCAAGAACTCTTGGGTCAGCAATACTGCTGCTGCAGCATTCAAGGTACCATAGAGGCAGGAAAGGTGGTGTGGAAAACTCATACTTTACTTGCTGCCTTGGCCAGGTATGAGGAAAGGGAAGTACTTATGGGGTTTGCAGAAAGATTGGTGGGGGAGAAGAAAAAGTTATGCTGGTGATCATCAAGACTAATGAATTGAAATAACTTCCTGTAAACTCAAGTGCTGCAGGGTTTCAAATTGGATGATTGGATGATATGCTATTTTCTTATTACTTTGAAAAACGTTGAGAATGTATGCCCACTCCTGTATCAAGATGAGAGGAATTTGTCCCCCCATCCATACATTCCATCTTTGAATGCTTTGAGGGTAACATACAAATGCTGAACTTTTTAGGAAGTTTCGATACCTGCTCATAAGCAGTACGTGAGTCATTCATCTCTGTTTTTGACATTTTATTATTGTTTCTCTCTCTCTATTAACGGAAGTAAATGTAAGCACTCATGTTTTTGAATTTTCATTCTATTCCACTTACTTACCCTGTTTAAGAATAAGGAGTGGCACCTATCTTGATCTAATAGTTGGGGTGACATTAGGAGCAAAAGTAATATTTCAAACTTCTCTAGCTGAAAGAAAAGGGAAGCAAACTAATGACTAAGTATGATATTTGCACTTGATAGCAAATTACACTGAAATTAATGGGAATTTGAGTAAACATGCAGAATCACATTGCCAGCAAATCAAAAAGAAGGCAGTTCATATCAACAAGTGACAATCTGTTGCAAGAATTTGGAAATGTTTATCCTCTGTTTCTATTATTCAATTTGAAAGGGTAAACTTTCAGATTTGAACCTTTGTTGAAATGCTTCAAAATGTCTGTTAAAATACTAATACTACTAATAAAAATCTCTTGTTTTTTGTAGTGTGAAATATAACTTTCAGTTATTCAACTGTTTTTAGATAATAGCTCCAGAAGATTGTTCTTGCCTTCCGATGCATTTCTGAGCATGTGCAAAATATGCCCTAAATGGGAGGGAGAAAAATCCAAACACAGAACTTGGTGGTGGCTTATTACTTCTAACAACTTTGTAAGGGAAGATTGAGTCTAGACTAGCCTTCCTCTAGATGTGTGGACTTCAACTCCCAATTAGTATAGCTACTGCTGAGAATTCTGTTATTTTAACTCTGTACATTTGGAGGATGGTGCTCGGGGTTGAAAAAGGCTATTTTGTAGGCAAATGATTCTCCTTCAAAAGGTAATCAGAGCTGTTCACTAGAAGAAAGCAGAAGTGTATGCAGACCTATTGCTATCTCCCTCATGTTTTCTTTAAAATAAAAAAGCATTTCCTCATCTGCCTCATTCTCCTTACAGAAATAAGATTTAAAGGACAGGTGGAGGCTTTTCAGTTCTGAATGAACTAATGCAACTGAAGGAATAATTCCCAACATCCTGAAAAATGCAACTCACACTAGCCTCCCTCCTCCCTGCCAATCAATTCTTATACAGAATCAGAGTTCTGAACTCAGTGTCTGATACCAAGGTCCCTGGCTGTCTAAGAATCCACACAATCCCTCACAGCCTACAAAAGCTACCTGTAATGGCTTTCTCTAGCTTGCACAAACTTTTCTACAAGATGACGTATGTGCGTTGCCTAATCTATACTGTATCTCCCTGGTCTAATCATGCCAGTTCTTCTACTGAAATGTTATTTCCCTGCACTCAATCAAATCAGATCATATTATGTTTGGCATTTAATGCTAATTACATTTAATAAATTGACTGGGGAGTAACTGGCTAAATAATTTCCTGGCCCTTCCTTGTAGATGAAGGGGACAATTACAGCGAGACCTCACTCACTTAGCATTTTAACTAGGGAGTAGTTATGTAAATAATGCTGCTAGTATATTGTTTTAGAAGATTTTAGCAGGAATACAATCAGATACTGGGCCTTGTTATCTTTCAACTGTCCAGTTAGTTGTCTCACTTCATCAGTTCATATGGTCAGCCAGCCTGGAATGGTCTCCCTATAAATCTCTCAACTGCAGTTGTAAAAATAATTTTATCACCTTGCTGAGCATGACATGTCCATTCAAAGCACAGCAAGTATAGGATTTTCAGGTCTACAGTCTGGCTTTTATATTGCCAATTGTCAGAAGGTTGGGGAATCATGCCATGGTCAGTTTCCACCAGTCCTCTCTAGACATTTTCCTCCTTTTCTTTGAGAGAAGATTGTTTATATTGCTTCTTTTTTGATAACAGGATTTGCATTATGACTGATCCTAAAGTATTCTCCAAATTTCGATATGTTTTTAATCCTTAAAATAAAATACTGGAACATTCAGAAGTGTGATTCTCCCCCCTTTGAAAGCTGACAAGGTTCAGTTCAAGAACAGCAGGAACTTGTATATTCTATGTGTGCCACACATAGAAAAGGGGGTGGGTGGGGGTTGATTGTGCAGGTTTGGGTGCATGCACCATCTTGACTTTTTTGCCCCCACTGTGACCACCTGATTCTGTGCATTCTTTTTTCTGAGGATTGGGAGCTAAGGTTTATATTGAGTCTTCTGAAAAGGGCTCTGCGCTACTCTTTTTATTTTAGTTTCGGGGAGACTTCTCAATGTTAGGTCCCCCATCAACCTCAGATCTGGGAGCTCCTCATGGTCCATTTCTGGCACATTTATTTAAAATACAAGGATTATGCTTTTTCCACTAAAAGTACTCATACAGCTGACAAATAAAATTAAAACTAAGATTTAAAATACAATATTGATTTTAAAGCAATATTTAAAAATGCAATCTGTACATTTAAAACATTACTTTGGAACAGCATTTCTCAGCCTTAACAACTTTAAGATGTGTGGACCAACTCCCAGAATTCCAACATCTTAAAGTTGCTAAGGTTGAGAAACACTGCTTTAGAATGGGGCAAGACAATTAGAAAATCAGCTAGGACCGGTAAAAACCAAGCTAAAAAGCCAAGTCTTTACTTTATGTTTGCAAACTAGAACTGGACCTTGTGACAGGAGGAAAGATGACACTGATGAGCTGACAGGAAAGTCCACTTCTTGGTGTCTATTTATTTATTTATTTAGATTTTAATCCTGCCTTCTTTTTCATATTCAGCTCATGGCAGAGAATATACTCAATACTCCTTCCTATTTTCCCCACAACAACCACCCTGTGAGGTGAGTTGGGCTGAGAAAAAGGGACTGGCCCAAAGTCACCCAGCTGGTTTTCATGCCTAAGGTGGGACTAGAACTCACTGTCTCCTGCTTTCTAGGCCAACACCTTAACCACTACACCAAACTGGCTCTCCTTATTTTATATATATTTTTTATTTATACAATTTTATTTTATTTATATGATTTTATTTTAACTATAAATATTACATTTAAATAGAATATAAAATATGTATTGTCGAAGGCTTTCACGGCTGGAATACGATGGCTGATGTGGGTCTTCCGGGCTGTGTGGCCGTGTTCTGGGCGTGTTGGTTCCTAATGGTTCTCCAGCATCTGTGGCTGGGAAC
>NW_006538430.1:7979-18152 GCF_000186305.1 Python bivittatus
ATACAAATCTATAATAATAATAATAATAATAATAATAATAATAATTATTATTATTATTATTATTATTATTATTATTATTATTTAGTTCTATGGAAGCGAGAGTTGGATATGTCAGGAGCAACATCAAAGTAAATCGAATACAGTGGGAATGGGGCACTTAAGGTTTGCATGTGGTGAAACAAAAGGAGATGGGGTCAAGAAGGACGAAGAAATCAGAATGAATACAAAGGTGAATGACCAGGTGGTTTGGTCATATGGAGAGAATGTCGGAGGATCAAATTGCAGAACAAACATCTGAAGAAAGAGGAAGGGAAATTAATGGTTGGATAGACTTGATGAGATCTTTAGGAAAAAAAAGTGCAGTGAGAACTTTAAAGGACAAAAAGCAATATCTGAATCAGTGTATTGACTTGGTGGTCAAGGATGGTTTGCAAGGACAGAAAGGTATGGAGAGGCGTAGTGAATGGTGTTGGCGTAAATTAGATTTTGTTTTCATTTTCTTTTTTCTCATCTCTTCCATTTCTTTTGTGTGCCATTTCTTATTCTTTTTTTGCCCTTTGCAAAGCATTGCTTTTGCTGAAAGGGAATAGTGTGACTCTGTGTGTATGTGTGTATTTGTGTATGAGTACCTGAACGTAACAAAAAGCTGGGGCTCTGTTGTAGAGGATCCTGGAAAAAGTGGATTATCTGGATTCTTGCCAGTCTGGTCTCAAGCCTGGGCCTGGAGCAGAAATGGACTGATGGCACTTGGGTATGATCCATGATGGGACCTGTGTAAAAACTAACATGTACACACATTATTTCATCAGCTGCCTAGCTAAAATGCATTCAGAATAATTTTTATATGGTTAAATCTACATATTTTGTAAGTTTGGGCTATACAAGAAATACTGGGTGACTTTGGGCTAGTACCTCTCTGCTCCAGAGCTGTGGGGATAAAATGTGGAAGATCTCCTTAAAGAATGGTGGGATATACATCTAGCAGATAAATAAGAAAAAGCTCTTTTTTACTGCAATGATTTACACTTCTGGAACTTACTGTGGAACTGGAACTGTTTGATAAGCCATTGGCATTAACTAGATTATGCTTGGCTGTACTTAGATGATTTAATGAGAGTTTGGGGGTGGGAGTGGGGGTTGAAAATGTTGAAATTCCAAATAGATAGATCCAGACATGATTTTGTCACTGAATCTACAATAAGAACTTTTAGGACCATCTCACTGCTTACTAATGATGAATCTGCATACTCATCGCCGTCTAGTGCTTAATTAGTATTACAGATGTCAATAGCAGGATGCATAACAATGTTTTTAATTGAATCTCATTGTAGTTTATGCAGTATTTCATATAAGGCTTAAATGGAGAAGAGAAATTAAAATATGCATCTTCAAATATGAATTCTTAAACGCTTTTAGCTGGTAATGCACCATATACACCATGTACATAGAAGGTGCTCCATTAATTAACATTAAAGTGGCATTAGGATGAGTTAACATTTTAGAATCTAAGCAAATGAGAAAATGGTTTATACCCACGGCACCCCTTGTTCTTCCACAGTCTGTTGCTTTCCTCCCTCTCTTTGCTGTTGATGCATGAAAACTTTAAAACAAGAAAGAAACCGAAACCATTAGAGAACAAGGAAAACAAATGGAAACTTGGCAGATCGAGAGATGGCTGTACTAAAGCAGCCCCCCTTTTTGTTTTCCCCCCAGCTGAAACATTAGTAGGAATGGAGGGTGTCAGGGCCCATGACAAGGAGAAGAAAAGGGGCAGCCATGGAGGGCGAAACTCGCTTTGTTCTCCAGAGCCCAGGGTGCTCGGCAACAGGCTCATTTGCCTCCGTGGCCCTGTCAAAAAACAGCGGGATCAGAGAGGTAGGTCAAGCTACAGCACAGTTTCCACAGCAGCAGCCACGGTGGATGCTAAGAGGGGAGCCAGTAATCATCTGAAAGGCCCACAGCACGCAGGAGCCAGGCAGCTGCTATGCCTGTCAAGCATTCGGCTTTCTTTCATCAGCACTGCACTTCCTCCTGGCTACAGAATGAGGTGAACCCCAAACCAATGAGGGGGCCTCTTTACATCAAGTATACCTTCCAACACTTATGGCCACTGTTTGCTACTCACAAAATTATCGTTCACACTACTAGTCACGTTTTAAATTATATGTTGTTGCTGTTAATGTGTAAGTATAGTGGTTGTTTATGAAACATCCTACACAGCAGCTGGGACTTAATTTATTCTTGTTCCACCTTTACTTGTTTCTGTACAGTTACTGTACCATTTATTTCTCTTCTCTGTTGAACTCGCTTTGATGCTACTTCTCCTGAAGCAACTTTCGTCTCCATTCCAGGATTCAGGGATAGCTTAGGAATCTGCCACTGTGCCCCTAGTTATCATAGCCCATCAGATTTGGTGCCTCTTAGAAGCTAAGAAACTGAGATTTCTCCAGAGAGATGGTTCAGGACAATGGATTTGGCTTACTTTGGGTCTGTTTCAGCTTCCCTAATCTTAACCTGTACATTTGCAAACAAATGCTACTGTTATGAAATTCCAGAGACTTCCCTTGATTTCCTTCCAGGAGAAATTCAGTTTCTGTAAATATTGTATTGTGCCTCTGAACCTTCACCCTGTTCAAAAAAAGTGGGACAAAGTAAGAATAGCATGAACCGGAAATAAATATTAGACTCCAGTTGACAACAGTTGTGCAAATGATTTGTTAAAAAGTAAATAATGAACATGAGGGCATCAAAGCCCTGTTCACATCTTTCTGGCCCAAACTATATTTAAAATAAGAGCAAAACTGCATAATTGCACTTCATGAATAACATCATGTCATGTCAGATTTGGCTTGTAGTGAGAGGTCTTTTCTGGGCCTGTATCTTAGGAATTTTTCCAAGTAAAGAGACTGGCAATCTTGTCCAACTCAGGGTGCTTCGAAAGGGTTGGGTTTCATCTCGTATAATTCTCAACATGTCAATAGGATGCTTAGGAAATTAACTCAGCTAGGGCTAGATTGACAGTAATAAAGAAGCTAGTTTGCATTACACTTAGATTCCCTCCATCTGATGCTGTCCAGATGTATTGGATATCAATTCCCATAATTCCTAACCAGCCCAATGTCCAATGTCTCAAAGCCATGGGAACTGAAATCTATTGCATCTCCACAGTACCAGGTTTGAGAAGGCTGCGGACTTCGTGCATTACATAAATCAGGGAGTTTTTTCTTTCTTTCTTTTTTTAACCACCGATGACTTTGGGGTAGTCTTTTGCTCTGCAAGACAGCTTCCAAGCAATGCATCAGATAGAAGCAACTCGGTGCCTTAACAGGAAGATGCGAGATTCAGTCTGAATGGGCATTTTCTAATATCAAACACTACAAAGATAAGTAGCTAAACCATATTCACAAACAGTAGACATTTAAGGCTTCCAGGCCAGGCTTGGGGCCAATATGTAAAGGAACCCTGATATGAACAATAAGCCACCAGCATGTTTCTTTGTGAGAATGTAAAAAGGGTCCTCTGAAGGTTTGGACTTTTTGCCCCTGATTAAGCCCAGTGGATCCAAAATGGAAAGGGGGTAGGAATGAGATGGAAAACATAGCACAATGCCTAAGGTCTGCCTACCTGTTTCCTCTGATTGTCCAAGACTGGGTAATTTTTAGGAGCAAAAGCCAAGCATTGACATGATTTTAATCCTTTGAGTATCTGATCAGAGCCTTTCACAAGAAATTAATTAAAATGGGACTGTGTCAAGATCATGGGAAAGAGGAAGACAATGAGCAGCAAAAAGACCTAGCTTGGGCTACCTGCACACCCACAAGCAATTAATTAGTGGTTCATTGGGACTTCACCCGTCTTTTTGCTGTGGTCTTCCAGCATGTTTTGAAGTTGTTGCTGTAAGAGATAAAAATGTCTCTAATTTTTCATAGCTATGCTTCTGGGCCATTAAAATGGAATAATATGTTTGTTAGGTTATAATTAGTTCTTGAAGGTACTTTGGAGGCGATCTTGGCTTCCGAGACATCTGAATAAATGCAGAGCAATGATGATCATTAAAACTTTATGGCTTTGATCACTGTTGTATTGCCTCAGATTCACTTCTATCATTTGGCAGGTGACACTGGGAGACAAAGTCAGGCCATCCATTTACCTTCCTTCACCCTCCCCTTGTCAGTCATGGAAGGGGCCCCATAGAGGTGGTTTTCCTTTTCTTTATTTTACCTTTTTCTTGCAGGAAAATAAGAAGGTAGCCCAACAGAGCTAAGATAGTTCTACTTTCTGAGCAAAATGAAAGAGCTTTCAAACTTCATGGAGTGCACAGCCCCTGAGCCACATCCCAGGGTTTCAGGGTCCAGAGGGAGCCAGTGAATGCAGGCATTTTGCCTCTGGTGCTCCTATTAGCTGCATTTTTGCTGTCTGCTACAGTAGGGGAAGAATCTGGAGCCAAAGTGATTTGCGGGCTGTTCTAGAAGGACAGGTCTGACACTGAGGAAGTCACTTATCTCCCTGTTTGTGCCTGGCCTGATGACAGCCTTTCCCTCAGGTATCAATCAGCCCATCAGTTCTTTCACCTAGGTGAGGGAAAGAGCTGTCAGGAGGATCACACTGGGACCGTCATCTCCAACGGCACTGCCAGCTGCCCCTCGCGGCTTCAAAAGCCTCCCTTTTTGCCTCACACAGGCATGAAAGGCAGCAGCAAGGGAGACACAGTGCAGCTTCCAGCAGCAACCCCATTAGCTTGGGTGCGTCTGGTTCCACCGTTTCCATGATGTCCCTAAGTTAACATAAATTTTCCCCTCTGTCGCATCAACCTGTCACTGCAATCTTAAAAACCCATATTCCTAATTTGCACAAAATGGATGTGATGGGTGATGTTATTGCAGCTAAAAGAGGGGGAAAGAGAAAGAGTGAGAGAGAGAGAGACGAGCTGTGGAGGGGGAGCTCTTGTTTACATGGAAATATCATAAAGCAAGCACCCAAGATGTTTAAAATATTAACAAGCCAGCATCTATTCTGGCTGATAATGAAGATGAAGGGAGAGAGGGGCCAGAGGGAAGGATGTGCAAGGCTGAAGCCCAGACTGGATGCCTTTTGTCTTGGAAAACATGATACCAAGTGGGAAGTAGGCCACATGGGTGGCTTTGGTGACAAACTCCCTATTTTAAGAGACTTTAGTACTGACAACACAGTACAAATGACTTCAGAACTGAAGAGAGGTGATCTCAGAATAGGATGAAGAAGGCATCACAATTAGGAGGGTGTGTCTACATAGCGTTTTAGTGTGGGGTGTTCAGAAAATAAATATTTGGTGTTTGAAGTCAAGGAAGCCCTACTTTGAACCACACAAAACATTTTAGCGGCAGCTGATGCTACCAACCAACTTTCTGTTAGGCAATGGTCTATTTCCACTTCTCCCATTTTTAAGAATAGTTACAGCTCAGCTAGGATAAGCATAAACGTGGGTAAATCAAACTTTTCAAAGAATGGGGATGAGGCAGAGGAAGGTAGTAGCCAACAAGATAGGAGAAGATGGCACATGCACAACTTTTAGAGCCCTTCCTGACATGCATTTAGAAGGGGGTCTGCCTCTTGCAACAACCAAAAATGTCCTCTCCAGGTTCTGCAGCAAGCAGCTGTAGCACCGCCACCCCTTCCATTTCTTCCATCATTTATTTAGAACAGACTCCGATTTCTGCAGCTCTCAGCAGAGAACTGCTAAGACAGATGCACTGGCCCCAGGCGGTTACAAGGGCTGGGTTCACACATTTTGCTAAGGCAAACAAACCTTATGCGTTATACCATACGTGAATGCAGCCATCGTCCTCTGTGTGAACAAACACCTACTTTCACTTCCAGAAAGGGAGTAATTTCAGCTAGGATGGGGGCGTTTGTCAACAATGCGTGGTTTCCCTTCAATGGAAGTTGCCCTCAGGAAGTCAGAATGTTAAGAGATTCACTGGGCATCTCTCTTTGGAACGGAGTCCTAAGAAGTAAGTACCATGGGGCATTTGCTCCCAAGTAGCAGCACAGGAATGCAGCTTTTTTCGGGCGAGGGCCTGCACACAGGTACACCAGGGCATGCGCTGATTCAAAATGCAAACGCAGATGGTGATGCTGAGGTTTGTGGGAGCAAAAAACAGCCAAGACATGGGACGTATTAACAAGGAGACACATCCATTTTTACTTTTATTACTTGCATTTATTCAATGCATACCAAGCAATGGATGGGCTTTGACTCAAGGCACATCCGCTAACTTTGGCCTGAGGATGCCTGGCTCTCCTTGTTCTTGAAGGTCAGTTCCACACGATGCAGCCTTCCTCTCATCCCCAGCTCATAGCTGAGGCCAGCAAACGAACTTTGGTTTTTCTGGACCGAGTGTGGAAATGACGTTTTCTGTCTTCTGATAAAAGCTTTGCCATCTGCACATTGTGCGGTGCTTTGGAGGTGACAGAGGTGATGATGCAACAGAGGGCATGACCTGCCCTGCTCCTATTGGCTGATTTTGGCTGCGATGAGCACACCTCCACATCTTTAATCACCTATGGTGGGTGGTTGCTAAGTCCTACTTAGGTTTCCCTCCCAGGTTCCCCATGTGGCATGTTGGCAGTTGTGTTGGCAGTGATGGCTTAAATGGGAGATTCCTGGGAGGCATGTCAGCAGGCCAAGTGAGGGAGAAAGTAGGACTGAAGTCATACCCTTACTTCTCAGGTCCTCTGCACAACCTGCTCACAGCTGTATGAGGTCACACACAGTAGGGGCTTCCCAATAAGGTAGGAGGACAAGGCCTCTCTTGCTTTAATGGTCCCCAGGGTTAAAGCGATGGGGTGGGCAGCCTCCGTCACCCCCCCCCCGTGGGTCAGGTGCTGCAGGTGATCTGGGTGTGGGTAGGGTAAGGCGGGTGGTAAAACAGGGTGGAAAGTCCTCCCTCTCACCAATCAGGTTCTGACAGACAGCTAAATCCACCTCTCAGAACTCATCTCCTCCAGCTGCTCTGGACATTATGGAGAGTGATTGGTGGATGTTTTTCTCATTGGCAGGGAAATCCACCAATCATTGTACGTTAACTTCCCCCAACTTAATCTGTTAAGACAGCACCATTCATGGCCTTGTTTATGAATACAACTAAGCTGTGGGGACATAGCAAAGTTATACAGGCATACTATGCCACCTAATAGTCTGGAGCATACCACAGTAATATTAACTGGTTCGCTGGATATAGCCACAGATAGAGACAGAACTAAAAAGGAAGCTCCAAATCTGGGATTGGCTGGTTGTGCAGGATTTGGCCCAACCAAGGTCAGCTGCCTGGTATTTGATTTCAGCACCAGAACCAGTTGAAGCAGGGCAGGGGGAGCAGGAGCCCTTTGAAGAACTTCATGCTTCATCTCCCCATCTGTCTGTAGTTGGCCAGCTCTTCCTGAAGCGGCCATCCAGGGCTATTGATCCTTCGAGCAATAATCTGGGGAAAAGCTCATGCATGGCTAGACTCAGCTTGCCTGCCATTCAGGGAATGAAGCACTTGACCTTAGAAGCTAAGGTGAAATCACAAGCTGTTCAGGCCTGCCCTAGCTGAAGGGTTGTTTGGAAGACAGTCAGAACAGCTACAGGAGGGAGAGGAATCATGAATGGTTATATGCACGTGGACTGCAGTTCTAAAGGCATACTGTAGAGCAAAACAGCATTTTCTGTATTAATTTCTGCAAAACAGAACAGGCACACTATTGGAACAGCTGAAATTAGTTCCCTTAATGGAGACCAGTAAAATGTAGGAAAACATCTTGAAACAGAACAGAGGCAATCCATACCTAACTTAGGTAAGAATGCAAACAAAACAGCACACCTATGGGCCCCAGCGCTGTCTTCTTTTTTTCTGATAAAGCTGAGTCTTTCTCTTGCTCCTAGGTCATACTGTTTTCTCCGCATCCTTGGATCGTAAAGCAGGCTAGCCTTCCCTGGTCTCCTCCCCCATGAACTGCAGTCATGACATTCCACAGAAGCCTTTTTCACCAGAGCTTCCTTTGTGAAAAACTACTTCCACCGGACATATAAGAACAGAAATGTGTTTTGCCTTATTTTTGTTTTTTCTTTTGGCTCCAAAAGACTTGCTTGACTTGACAACATGCAGAAGATTTTCCAACCATCAAGTCTCTTAGGTGGTTTGTGAGGAAAATATGCCCTCACTCATACCTTGGGATTCAGTCCTTGGCTGTGCAGTTGGCTTGAATGGTCCTTGCTTGTTGTCTGATCCCCAGTTAATGCTTGCTATGGCCTGGCGGCTTTTGCCGTCAGATGACCTCCTCATGGACATGTGCTGGCGCCAATTACATTGCAAGCATTCCAGAAAACATCAGATGGCAACAAGTGACAAACTTTGTAGAAGCAGAACAGAAGCAGATCCTTTTTAAAATGTTGGGAATTATGGATGGATTGTTTCCTGCTGCACAGAGGGAGTGAGGGAGCTAGACAGATATTTTTCATTCTCTCATGCATTCTCATCACTAGTTCTGCCTTTTTTATAACCACAAAAAGAATCCGTGGCGGGGAGAGAAGGGAGAATGTCCTTTTCCTAATTTGACTAGGCCTTCAGACGTTCCACCCTAAGTGGAAGATGCTCAGGAGTGGGCAATGCTCTCTCTTTGCTTAGGGACTTTCTCCAGTGCCAAGCTGACATTCTGAAGTCAGCAAAATCTCTAGTGACAAGAACTTTGCTGTCCACATTGTTGTCCCCTATCCTGCTTTATTAGCTCTGTTCCCAATTATTGTCACTCACCTACTTCCCTCCAAGGTAATGAGTGACAAATGTTTTATATGTTCAATGGCTGCCTTTGGATGCTGTCAGGCTCAAGAGGAAATATTACTTTAATACCAATACAGCCAAAGACAGCTTAATCCCAAATAAGGCTGGGAACAAAATGAAAGCATGGGGACATGGCAGAAAAATAATGTTGCCAGGGCATGTTTGGGCTGTGTTTAAGTACAGGTGGGGATAAGATCCTTGGAAGAGATTGAACCAGTCCATGCCTGCTTCTAAACATCTCCATCTTCTGCAGGGAGATGGTCCCTGCGTGGCCTTTACCTTCGCATTCACTTGCTTGTGGAGGAGAACATTGAGGGTGTAGCTGTCAGTCTGCCTGATTCATGTTCTTTTTGGAGTTGGGGGGAGGGGGCTTAAATCGAATCAAATCAAGAAATAAAATACATATGAAATGAAATGAAATGAAATGAAATGAAATGAAATGAAAGCCTCCTTGGGTACTTCTTTTTACTGGAGTGTTGCCCTCGATTGAGGGTTTTTGGGGGTTTTGGGTGAATCAATAATCCTTAATCCAATGAAAAGTCCCCACCCTGCTCAGGCTCTCCTCATGAGATATAGAGGCCTGGGCCAGTTTCTGCATTTGAAGCCTTCTAGCCATAGTCAAAATGACTGTTGATGACACATGAGAATAAAATAAGGCTACGAACTAATTTTAATTTAATAAGGTTTGAACTTGAGTATCTAAAGTAAAGTGCAGATGTGAAGCCCCCTTGAATCTTGAGGCTCAGGCCGAAAGCCTTCCTACCTCTGAATGGCTCTGCCCTTATCCCTGCTACACTTGGAGACCTCTTGCTTTTGCACTGGGAAAGCATCGTTTCCATCTCTTGGAATGAATCTAGAGCTGTACTTCGTCAAGGATTTGGAAAAGTATTGGAAAGCTGGTGGGGGAAGTGGACCAGATGCAAAAAGTATAGAGTTCCCCTCATCTGAAGTTTTCATTTTCTTTCCAGTCTAGCCTGCAGCCCTGATATTCCCTGGAGGGGTCTCTGCCCAAGCCCTAACCAGGCCAAGGCATCTGTTTGGGGGGGAGGGACAAATAAGGAAAGCATCATTATGCTGCAAGCCCCACCTTTTATATATATGTATGTGCCATGACATCACCTCCATGTACCGAGGAGCAGGGTTTATGGATCAACAGTACAACGTTACTTTCATCATTTTGATAAAAGCCTTGGACTCTGCAGATGTGTCTGTCACCAAATTAAAGACTCAAGGCTGCAACCAATATATGTGTGTGGGATGAGGGGTGAGGGATGGAAATTAGATGATGATGATGATGATGATGATGATGATGATGATGATCTAAATTGAAACCTATAGCCTTGACCTTCCCTTGCTTTCATATCACAATACTGGC
>NW_006538430.1:18174-29516 GCF_000186305.1 Python bivittatus
GATCTAAATTGAAACCTATAGCCTTGACCTTCCCTTGCTTTCATATCACAATACTGGCACACACCTATCACATCAAGAGCCATAAAAGAAAAGTTTCCATTTTAATTATAGAACTGCATTTTCTACAGTGCCTTTAAAGACCTAACACTAGAACAGTTTGCTTGCTTGCTTGTTTGTTAAATTTCAGTCCTCTGAGTGCTCAAGGTAGTGTACATAATGCTCCTTCCTCCAGTTTGTTCCCCATAACAGCAGCTTAAAGGGCTAGGCTGGGCTGAGACACAGTGACTGGCCTGAAGTCTCTCCATAGGTCCTTGTAGTTATTCCATAGCTATGTTATTGTGTATCAGTGACTGAAGAAGGCAGCTGATGGGCAGTAACCTCTGGTAATGTCTTTACAGTGCAGTTGGAGTAGCTGGTGATGGACAAAGATGATTCATCTTTTGTTTCCCAGAAGTGAAGGAGATGGGGATGAATGAGGTATGGATGTGTAGGAAAAGGTCATCTTATAGTAAAAGAAAAGGGAAAGATATTATTTTGTCTTTTATGAACTACTCTGAATTCCCAGAAATCTGATCTGGATTAGTGATCTGTTGGAATTTTAATGTGCTGAACTCTTCCATTTGTACATCTGTGTAAATAAATTTTTTGTCATAAAAAATGCTGCCTTCATTTTTCTCTGTGCATGCATGGAGCAACATACTAAATTGGAAACTAATGCAGTATAAACATTCCAGATTTCCCTATAACCAATGAGTATGCTAACTCACTCTTGCTCATACATGCACAAATGCCACTGTCTGATTACTTTACAAGTTGGCATTGTGTGCTTAGGGCTGGTTCACATGATACCTATAATATCTAGAAATGATTTGCATGTGTGAATGGGAATCACATTAGCCATGTTCAGATGATGCTGTTTTTGGTAGATCTCAATACATGCAGAGTAGGGAGCAGATCCAGTTCTTACAGGTCCAGTGCAGTTGTTTGTAGGAAGGACTTTTAAAGTTTTGGAGAGGCCTAGAATCAGAATAGTCATTTGAACTTTGCCCTCTTTCCTCTCCTTGTCCCATACATCAAGGTCACTTTTCTGTTATTTTTACTTCATTGAAATCAATGATGCAGTAAATGAGAGCAACTTGGAAAACTGTATTGAAATAACCTCTGAGATTCCACTTCAACCTAGGAGCTTTGCAGCCTTTAATTAAACCTCTAAATCCATCTGATCCTTTCCACTTCCAAACCATACTTTGTACGTGTTCCTTGCATGTACCCATTACATGAGCCCTGGCAATTCCAGCTGTTGTTTCATTCTGCAAGGCTATAGGAGGAAGCCTAACATCTAAAACAGATGTGCTAATGAACATTCTTTAGGCGGAGGTGGAGTCTGAGCTACGATGTCCTTATTATGTCAAATGTGCAAATCAACCCCAAGTCAGCACAAACTGGAGATTCATGATTCACAGGCAACATGATTTGCTTTCAGCTTGCAATTTGATGGCAAACTGATTCAGTTCTGGTCCCTTTGATACTTCCTTTCAAACAAGATTCAGACTAGGTTGTGGGAGTGTCAAAAGATACTTTTTAAAAGTACCCATATTTCTCATGCATACTTGCGTTTAAACCCACCCATAGTTAAGCCAACCCTTGATTTTTAACCAAAATACATGAAAACTGTGGATCAGCTTATCTGTGAAATCCAGGAAACTAGTATTCCATGCATATCGTATGCCTGCATCACATTTGAATACCTGTGTTTATACCATATGGGATAAAAAATGTTAATTTTCTGTGAGAGTCTTGTTAGCAAGATGGCATGTTAGGTAAAGAGGCAAAGTCTCTTGATCTGACTTGTATCTGAGATGCCTTGTCTAATGAGGCACTGATTTTATTCTAAGCATCTAGTTAATAAGGTGTTTGGGATTTGTTTTTATTGTTTTGTTTCTGTTTTTAAAAACTTGATTCCTGATGAGCTGAAATAGAGTTTCACTCACAGAGTTTGTGCAGCTTGTTAAGGCTCTATCTCCGATCCAGAAACCGTTGACTGTTTATTCTAAATGCTCTTTAAATGGGGGAACCAACTCACAATACTGGGAGTTCACGAACTGAGTTCACGATCAGAGTATTCTCATGTGACTGTGAAGTTGGGACTTAATTAGCAAGTCTGAGAAATATTGACCCTTGCTTAAGGAGAACATTCAAATTGTACATCCAAGGCTTCTGCATGTTGCTAGGCATCCTTCTAATCATCCTTATCCTTGTTTATTCTGAAGTCACATCACTGAATCACAGGTAACCCTACAAAAGAACTACAACTGCCAACCTCTCAAGAGCTATAGGCTTAAATAAGTCAAGCTCCTGTGCTCCACACTTGCATCCACACTTAAGGTATATTTACCTTTTTTTTTTTGGTGCCTTTTAGTCAGCCTTGACTCCTGGCCTGGACTAGTCCCTGCAGTTTTCTTGGCAAGATTTCGGGAGTGGTTTGCCCTTGCCTGCTTCTTCCTAGGGCTGAGAGAGAGGGACTGACCCAGGGTCACTCAGCTGGCTTTGTGCCTCAGGCGGGACTAGAATTCATGGGCTCCCCATTTCTAGTCCAGTGCTTTAAGCACTACACCAAACTGGCTTTTAAAATATCTCCCTGGAAATCAGTGGTGTTTACAGATGATGAATTTAAGTCCCACTGAATTGAATGTGCCTATTCTGACCGTAGGCATAGTCACACAGCATGGTTTTCACTCTGTTTCAGTTCTTCATAAACCAGTGGATGGATGGCCTGCTGATGTTAAAAAGCTAAGAAGAGGCAGGGCACACCATGAGCCAGTCAGTTCCCCTCCAGCTGACCATTAAAGTTTGTTTTAAAAGGGGGATTCAAACAGTGTTCCTACCTCAAATTGCCACAGCTCTGGAATAAGAAAATGCCTCTCAAGTCCTTAGCTGATCAAGGAGAAATGCAAAAAAGTGTGTGTGGAAAGGTCCTCAGCCTGGATCTGCCAATTATATTTAATTTTGAAAATGAAACATATTATGGCAGCATGACATAGAAATCAATGAACATTTAAAATAAGCTGTCTTGCTTAGTAACACCCATCAGTATTAAGTGTATTAAGTCCTCGTGCTCCCTTTCCCCCTCCCTGAATTGTATAGAAGTTTTTCTGCCTGTTAACTGTTAAGAGGGAGATTCCTAAGTGACTGGTTACTGACATCTTGCTCAAAAGGACTTTTTGCTTCAGAACCTGAATCCTGAGATTCAAAGAGGTTCATGAATGAAGCCTGGGTTTAGATTGAAAACCCTGATCTAAATCTTGGCCATGAAAGCAAGGCCCTTAGCCCTAGCAAATCTCCCAGGTTCCAGTAGTGAGCCAAGTTAGGGTTTCGCCTTCTTCCTCCAGTTCTCATTCAGACAAATTAAAAGAAGCAGCTATGCATGCCAAGCAGACAATGGATGATTCACTCTTATGAGAGGCCAAAGAAGTTCTAGCCCAAACCATTTTGTTTTGATGGGGATGGTGAATCCTTTTGCAATCGCAGCCCTTAGAGTTCAGGAAGGAATGTTGAACTCTCATGAGATTTTGGCACTCTCTGCCATGGGCATCCAGGTGTATATGTAAAAAAGTCCACATGGAAAAGATCAGGACTTTGATCACAGTTGCTCCCTTGTGATTTTTTTAATCTCCCCTACAGGTACTTCTTCCATCTAGATGTCACTGTAGATATGTTCAATGTATATCACAGAATAATTAAGTATGACCAAAGCAGTTGATGCCTTTAAATCATCTTTCAAGTGGCTCACTTAATCCAGAGTTTACTCTCGATGTCATTTAGAGGTGTTGCATTTTTTCTGGCATGGCTGATTTTGACTTGGTATACCTTGAATTGGCTTGTAGTGGAACGATTTGAAATCCTAAAATTGTCTGCTATTTTAGGATTGGAATGATTATATTCTCCAAGGCGCCTGGAAGAGTAGATTGCAAACTGAATATGAATCAACAAAGTGATGTAGCTGCAAAAAAGGTAAAAGGACTCTAGGCTGCCGGCTATACAGTATATTCTTTTCAGATGATAAGAAGAAATACTTTGGAACTCATGCATTTTATGAACAAGTGCTATACTTCCCTGTTATTCATCAATTCATCTATGTCCTTTTTCTGGTTTCTGCATGAACCTGAATAAAGATATGGCAGCTTTAAGAAGCATATTAAAGATGCAGCTGTTTTAATGAAATGGTGTTAAAGTAACCACCTCTGTTTTCAGGTTCCTGTGGAAGAAAAGAGGCAAGTGTTTTATTTAATAGTAGAGTAGTAGTGCATTTATTAGAGTGCCAAAGCACTTCTATTTTTGAAGCATGCACAGCCCAATCACCCTGTGGGTGGTGATCTTCCCTTTACTAGTTGTGTTCAAGTAAAGGCTAGAGAGACATCTCACTGGGATCCTTTAATTTGGATTCTTGCACTAAACTAGATTGGACTCAGTGGTCTAAATAGCCCCTCCCCACTCTGTGATTCTATTCTATTATTGCCCTGCAATGACTGCAATGGTGGAATTGTCACACATGACTACGCTTCTTATATTTGGACACATCTTCTCCAGGCATAAACTGAAATATGTAAACTGCTTGTAAAATTCATCATGTTCCATCAATGGGGTATATAAGAAACAGTACAAATGCACAGCATGATACTGAAGTGTGACAAGGGTAAAAGATGATTCTCCAAAAGGGAGACTGAATTCAAGCACCACAGACAAACAAAGTGTATTCTATTGCAGGACATTTCACCCCCAAAACACAATCATCCCACAAGATTTGATTCACTTCCAGCTATAATAAATCTGTCCAAAAGATATGAGATTAGAAAGCCAAGCATCATTTTTAAATGGAACAATGACCTTAGTGGCCCCAGGCTCCAGATGTTTCCTCTCAGCCATTGCTGCCTCTTGACTTTTGCCATGGCTAAATCTGGCACAATTTTCCAAGCGTTGTGTAAACACCTGTAGGCAGGAGGAAGATAAAGAAATTCCCTCTGCGAATGAGATTGCTGGATGCCAGTAGGCACTATTAATCCATTAAAAATGCCCAATATTTGCTGCAAGGACACTGGGCCAAATAAAGAATAAGGGCATGTGAACATTACAATTCATTTTTTAAATCTAATTTTAATGCTCACACTCATATAGAGGGAGGGAAATGAAATGAGTTCAAACACCAAAGTCCAACTCTACAATTCTCTTTTAGAGAATTTAATCTGGGAAATAAATAAATAAATAAATAAATAAAATATCCAGAGATCATTGTTCCAGGAATTCTGGACATTAGTGCAGAAGAAATTAAAAGCTCTGTAAGTGCCAAATATAATGCATTATTTGGTTGAGCATTTTTATTAAAGTGATTGTTATGGGCTGGCATGTGTGATTATTTACAGCTCATCGGCTGAACTCTTATTCAAAGGGTCCTTTGGAAAAAGATTTATGAGGCTGAACTACTGAGGATGATAATCTGGGACTCCTGTTACTACTTCTTGAGCTCTAGTATCATGGTTTTATAAAATGTAGAGTTCATTCTGCAACACTGATCTAACTCCATGGCAAATAGAAGGCTTTTGAGGCTTCTCAATGGCTAATAGTTTTTTGGAAAACTAATCTTTCCTTGCTGCCCATGTAGTAGCTTATTAGGAAGAATGTGTTGCAAACAGCCAGACAATTGTACACAAATATATGTGGATAAATGCATGGACTGTTTCTAAAATGAGAGAGGAGAATATAGAAATATTTTTTCCTTCTCTCTCTTTTAAAATAAGATTGCAAGATTTATGTCAGACCTTTGAGGTAGCACAAGAAGCACAAACCATGGGTACTAATACTGCCTTTATTGTAAGGTTACAGTAACTGAATCTTGCAAGTCTGAAAGGCCTTCTCCCTCCTTTTTTTTTTTTTTTTACATTTTTTTTATCCCATCTTTATTTTTATAAATAACTCAAGGCAACGAACATACCTAATACTCCTTCTTCCTCCTCCTATTTTCCCCACAACAACAATCCTGTGAGGTGGGCTGGGCTGAGAGCGAGGGACTGGCCCAAAGTCACCCAGTCAGTTTTCATGCCTAAAGCGGGACTAGAACTCACCGTCTCCTGCTTTCTAGCCTGGTGCTAGAAACCACTAGGCCAAACTGGATCTCTTTACTTTTTACTTTTTTACTTTTATTCTTTTATTCTTTTACTCCTTTACTTTTGCTTTCCAGAAAACTGGGGAGGGTCCCTTCTGAGATGCTTCCCATGCCCCTTTTCCTTCTATGGGCCGAGATACCTTTTGTGTGCCGGTTGTCTAGGCTGCGGCTCTTCCTCCTGTCTTCCAAGGTCATTCCCACATAGTATTACAGATAGTTACTCATGCCTTGGTCGTCTGTCAATTGAATTACTGTAATGTGCTCTTCCTGGGGCTGCCCTTGAAGACCACTTGGAAGCTACAGCTGGTCCAGAATGCAGAGGCATAGGCAATGCTTTGCGAGCTGCGCCAGTTGCCAGTTGGCTTCCAGGTGCAATTCCAGGTGTGGGTTATCACCTACAGAGCCCTTCAGTGGCACAGGGCCTGGTTACTTGAGAGACCACCTGTTTCCTCATGCTTCTGCCCACCTACCCAGGTTAGCTAGAGTGGACATGCTCCTGGTCCTCTCTATTAAGCAGTGTCATCTTACAGGACCTAGGAAGTGTGCCTTCTTGGGGATGGGACGTGTCCTGTGGAATGATATCTCCCTGGAGATTCATAATGCTCCCACCCTTCTGACTTTTTGCAACCTGCTTAAGATCTGGTGGTTCGGCTAGTTATTGGCTGCTTGGCTTTGGGGGGTTTGGTTCTGGCTAGCTGTCTTCTTTTTCTCTTAATTATTTTGTTTTCTTTTAATTTTTATCTGTAAGGTGCCAGGAGTCACTATGGAATTAAGTAGCCTACACACACACACACACACACACACAGATATATGGACAGTGCCATAGTGAAAATAAGTGAGATCTGTAGATAAGGAGGGCAATGTGTGGAAATCACACATTTATTTTAAAGTGTATAGGAAATTATTAGCAAACAGAAAAGCTGGCTGTGTGGCACATGCTTGTTCCTCTGTGTATAAGTGCACAAGAAACACAGAATGAATATGATCTTAGGCATAGAATGTCAGTCCATGCAAATTTCCCTTTTCTCTAAAAACAGCTCCCCACCCCACCCCCTTGTAGCTCTACAGGCTAGAACAAATTTCATACCGCTTTCCTTACATATGTTCCAACCTGTAGAGCCAGGCTGAATAAAGTGTTCATGGATTTCCAAAATCCCTGCCCATTATGAAATGCAAAAGAATGCAGTATGCAAAACAGGCAAGAACATTCATATTTCATAGAGGTGTGAAGGTCAGACAATTCAGCTCTTTGTGAACAACTTGGGCTTATTTTATCACAGAATTTTTATTTGTTTCCTGGTAATTACAGATGATATTATAAACCAGTCTAATCCAGCTAATGGTAGTATTGCCCAAGATCAAAACACTCTGTACGTTTATTGAGAGTAAACCACATTGGACAAGGTGGGAATAGCTTCCAAGTAAACATACCTAGCTTTGGGCTACGAATTCTGCTGAAAGCCCTAGGCACTTCAGCCATTAACAGTTTGTTGCTTTGATTTCAATGGGGCAGTCACAATAGCATTCCTGGATTGTAGCCAAGACTTCACATAACAAGTGTTTTTGAAATTACACTCTGCCATGGAAATTCAAGAGAGTGCAATTATACCTAATCACACCTTAATCCACCTCTCACTGTATGTAACTTGTTGTGTGGCACAATTAGTCTCCCTGGATGGAAAGGCCCACTGCCATCCGCATTAAAGTCTACATCCAGTCAATCCCACGGACAATGGCAAAATCATACTGGCTGTGGGCACGGGAATCTGCTTTGGCAGGGAGACCTCCCTTGAAGCATCAGAAATGTGGGGGATGGACTTTAAAGTAACCACTCTTTCCCAGCTACAAAATAAACGGACTCAGAAAAGTTATCTACTATAATGTTTATTAAATAGTACTTTTAAAAGGCTTTTATACAAATCATAGAAACACAGTCTGAGTTTTCTTTAAACACTGAAGAATCACAGTAAAAGCTTTAAAGTCCACATGATCTGGCACAGCCAGTAAATGGTCAAACTACCTTGAGCTGGCAAGATATGTGAAATCCTGTTTCCTGCATTCTTTTCCTTACTCCCCTGACATGTTTTCTTGTTGACATCTCCCTAGAAAGCGAAGACCAACTATACTGTGGTGCTCCTGTTGGCCATGGTGAAGCTGACCATGGGAGGCAGGAAGGGAGGGTGAGGGCAACCAGCATTTCAGCAAAGGCATTGGTAACACTAGGCTGTGTTTCTTTGCCCATTGGAAAAGAGGGAGGTTACTAAAGAACATGGATCATCAACTACAACATACATTTGCAGATGACAACATACTGACATGGAAATATGCACCATTTCTTTTTTTCTTTCGCCCTATGAAAAATACAATCAAACACCGTTTTCTGCATTAGAACAGTAAAGCACCCAGCGCAGAGGTAGGTGAGGTATTAGCTATGCAGCATTATGGCCTGATTCAGCTCACTGAGTGCACACACAACAAAGCCCCTGTACCTGCCAACATGGAATACAAAGTAAGTGGGACTCTTCAATTGTATGCCATTTGCTCTGCCCTCCCCTTTGAACCCATGCCAAGGGCAGTAACAACCTCCTGCCTCCATTAAAGATACAAGTAACCCCACATAGCCACTCACATATATAATGCATACAGAGAACTCACAAGCACGCGCAAACACATATACATTGTAATATATGCATACACGAACTCTCACTCTCTGTATGTCTACTACAGACAGCAATACTACCTTTTAACATATCTATATCATCTGTGAGGTCTTCCTTCATCCACCATACAAGAATAAGAGAAATACAGTTGGGACCCAATCCAGCCACGCTTTAGTCTTCCACTGAAAACTGTGGAGTGCTCAAGTGGTAAGCTTTGGCTGGCCTGTGGCCCTTTCTTCAACAGTAGTAGCAGTAATGTGGTCTGCAGAAGGGGACCCGGTAAATTGGATGATCACTCTCTGTGTTTAAGATTAGGATGGGGTAAAGTGTATTTGTACATGGCATACCTGGATAGATACGGTAATTATTCTGTTAGAGCAAGGCTGCTTTTAAGGCAGTGCTTTTCAAATGTCCTGCTATCAAAGTACGTTCTCTATGCTGACTTCTGCTGAGGAAGCCCAGGAGCACTACAACTAAACTCTTATATGGAACTTGGGGGCATATTCCAAAGCATTCTCTTGGGCATGAACCACTGGCTAGCCAGCTGTTTGCTTTGTGTGAACTGTGGATATTCCAAAACTCCTGATACTGCTATTCATTTTAGGAATGATGGATGGCATATGGCCCATGTTGTTTTTCAAGGACACGTATTTAGTATTATTTATCCCACTGAGATGCTCCTGATGGTCTTCTGAGGAACTGAGAATATAGTGCGAAAATCAATGCTTTAACATCCTAGTCTATCACAGAATTAAATGCACCAAAAGCAGTGGCACTGAGCACACCTAGATCTGTACATAATTGTGGCTTCAGTGTGTTAAAGTGAAAGTAAGTGCCTTGTTCACATCCTTGCACACAGGTGGTTATCACCACATAGACCAAAAATTCTAGACATTCAGCTTGGTAAGCATGCATATAGAACTGCTCAGAGGAGCGTTTCGTAATCTGCATGGCAACAGATCCTGTGAAATTAGGAGAGCTGCTGCAAATCCTCATTTCCATACACATGTACATATATGACATGTCTGTACCCAAAGATGTGCATGTTACATTCACAAGTAGCAGTTTAGAAATGCATTCCTGCAAAATGTAACATGTGAAGTGGCTTCAGCAATTACTGGACAATTAGGTACATACCTAGAAGAGAGCTTCGCCAGCACAACATCACACAGATGAAGTTATGCTAGCGTCACAACATTATTATGTTGACATAAAACTATCATACTATCAGGTGTACCTCCTAAAATTATCATTTTTTAAAAAAATCTGCTTATCCAATCTGCTAATTTGAAAAACTTTCCACACCTTAGTCCCTGTGATTTTTCCAAACAATGTGGCTTGAAGATTGCTGTCAAGAGCTGAACAAAAGGCATTGGAAATTGAAAGTTGGTACTGTAAACCTTTACTGGTCTGCAACACACTTCAAGCATGGCACAGCACACATGAAAATGTTAGATATATATTTGACTATCTGAAAGGACAAAACTCTACCCAGTAGAGATCTGATGGTAATGAAGAAGTGAAGGAGGAATAGGAGGAGAAAGGTTGAATGCCTCAGTTGTATTTTGATACATCACACATCTCTAAGTAAAGGGAAAAATATTTTTTCTAAGGCACTTTATTAAAAAAAAAAATCACATACACACATATTCACACAAAGCCCTTCAAAAATAAACAAGTTGCGTTGCAAACCACAACAAGCAAATTGCATTTTTCTGAAGGAAGAAGGTGATAGAAGATTGCTCCAGATCCATTTATTCGACATCCATACTAGAATATCAGCTTAACCTTGATACCCTGCAATGTTGCCATAATCTAAGGATTATAATGGCTGGGTCCCCCCGAAGGACCGAAATCTGTGAAAGACTTATGCTTTTGCCAGACAGCACCAGAATCATGCATCTGTTCAAAGGGTACATTAGTCTAGAATTCTTTGCAGAATTAAGTCCTTCTTATTGGCTAATGATGACATTAAATCATATCTGCAGAGAGAGGTATCATTACCACTCTGTGAAGGGCTGGATAACTGTATTTATTCCATGAGCCTTTGAACACTCCCCCCCCCCCCCCCCCCCATCAGAGTGGCCACAGCATTAACAAAAATATCTATCTACCTAGCAGCCTGTCTTCCCCTTGAATGTATAAAAAGCCATCTCCTGAGTTCTTGGGCACCTTATAATTGTGTCTTTTGTTTGCTGCAATTTTCTTACACTAAAAGAACAAGATTAAAAAAAGAGGGACAGAAAGAAAAGGAGAAGAAAGAGCCCTTGTGATGAAGGCCTCCGCTGTTTCAGTCCAAGATCTGGATTTAATAAATGGCTCTTATTCACAAATCACTTTAAGGCTCTTCAGCTTCTCTGGAGGAGGCCCTTCTGTCAACTTTCACACCTCAGGCTGTCTGTTCCTTTTGCTTTGTAATCTGGAAAGAAAGCGTTGCGACTCCCACTGACCCGCCAGCCGAATCCCACTCCTTCCCCAGTTCCCCTGATCGGTGAAGAGGAGCAACCCGGTTTCATCGGAGGGGT
>NW_006538431.1:9601-21379 GCF_000186305.1 Python bivittatus
CATCATTAAGCCGGAGGTTGGTTGCCATGGCAATTAATCACTCAATCCTTCATCAGCAACTTTTGCCAAATGTCACCCTGCTCTTGATCAAATGAGGAGAGCAAATTAAGCCCTGCGCCCACCCAGCACCCTCCTTCCCAGGTGCCTTCCTGAATAACTGGCAAAGCGACTGCAGATGGCTGAGATGTGGGCCCTGTGGTCTGGAGCTGGGGGGCGTCCGAGGGGTTTGGCCCCCGTGGCCCCCTTCGACCCTTCTCACGAGGGCTGGCTGGGAGCCTCCGGTCCCAACCCTGCCTGAGGACAGCTCGGCAAGATGCAGGGCCTGGCGGGCACCCAGGTGGGCTGCAGCTCGGTGGGTGGGGCGGGCATGCCCGGTGAGTTCCCCGAGGCCCAATCCCGAACTGGCTCCCGGCCTTGTGGCCGCATCCTGCAACTGATGGACGGCCCGGGCACCGGCCCCTCGGCTGGTGCTGCTGCTTGGAGCTGAAGAGCCCAAGGAGTTAACCCCGCAGGTGCCGCGCTGAAC
This sequence comes from Python bivittatus, assembly GCF_000186305.1. The sequence continues at coordinate 10,128 of NW_006538431.1, forward strand.
GTAAGGCTTTCCCTTCTTTCCTTGGCAGCTTGACTCTTGCAAACAATTCTATCTAAAATCATTTCCCTTTTCAACCTGTAATTAGCCAGAGTCATGTGCCGCATGAAAATGCCAGTCCTTAATTGCCAGCTCTAACCTTGAGAAAAGCCGTGCCCCCCACACCGCCCACGTCGGCTTCCACTGACCTTGGCCAAGGACGGCAGGCCCTGCGCAAGGTCCCTCCGAGGACCCCCCTGCTTCCTGGCAGGCGTGGCGCTGAGCCGGGGCAAAGGCCAAGGGCTTCCGAAAGGTTTGGGATGGTAAGACTGTCTGGCGGTTTGGGGGGAGCAAGGACGCAAGGGGACGTTTTCGATGGTTGGATTAGTAAATCCATCGGCGCCCCCCATGAAAGGCTGCGTGGCTGGACTCCAAGCTCTGCATTCTCCGTGTCCTCCAAGGACGGTGGACGTTGCAGCCTTAAACCCGCAGAGCCCTGTTGCGGCTGCTGAGCATTTCCAACTCCTGTGGGATGGGCCAGGCCAAGGAGAAACCATTTGGTCCCAGAAATGTCCAGGCCGAACGGAGATGCCAGCCTGGGCACTGAATTCTCCGGCGGAAGGGTCTGCCAGCACCCCTCAGTTCCGCCTCCAGTGAGCTGGTCACCAATCCAGTCCCCCACCCGGGACGTGGGATAACCCCTCCTCAGAGTTTGGGGCCGTGGCGGGCGGACATTTGCTCCTGTAAGATCGTTCCCCCACTGTTTGGGTTTTCCCTTTGGCATAGCTCCCCCCATCTGTGAGAAGAGCAGCTGGGCGTGCGGTTCCTGGGCTGCGGTAGATGCCACTTGGCACGAGGGCGTTGTGATGCTTTTGCCTCAACCCTGGCTCGCCAGTGGCACTTCTGCCAGGACACCCCTGCCAGAATACCGTTTAGGTCCCGTTTTGTTACGCTGGGAGCCATCTGCCCTTCCCAAAGCAACAGGCAAACTGGGACCCAGCCACTCTCTCCTGCCCTCTGCCTTTTGTGGTGGGATGCTTCAGTGAAAGGTGGCCTGCGAAAAGCTCTTAACTTCAGGGGCAGAGGCATTTGCGGGGACTGAAAAAAATCTGCTGGTTTTGCCAGCATATGCCGAACTTGAAAAGCTAAGCACGATTGGAGCCGGTTGGTCTTCGGATGGGGGACCACCAGGAGATCCCATGTCTGTGGGCTAGACTGAGAGGCCAGCAGAACCTGTTGGAGGAAGGCAGCGGCACATCGCCTCCGTTCACGACCAGGGACTCCTCAGGAGCTGAGTTTGCCTGCAAGGAGTTGCCACTTCTCTTCGGCTGCCCTGATTAGATGTTAGGACAAGCAACGAGAAGAAATGATTTGGCCGCTCATCGCAAGCAGCGTCCTATCTGTTTGGCCTGTCGACCGATCAGGAAGATACGCTGGACCAGCGAGGCTGGAACCGTGCATCCCCTCCATCGGCCGCAGACCAGCGGGGCCTCCCCTCGCGGCCCAGATGGTTGTGCACGTGAACGAGAGGGTTGCGGGGGCGAGTGGCCCCCCGGCGGCAGGGGTTTCACGGGGGGCAAATCCGGTGCCCCACTAGGAGGCTCGGGGAGAGGGGAGGCCGCTGTGTTCTCCTCTGTTCCCTGGCAGCAGCTTGAAGCCGACACTGAACACAGTTGACCCAGTTCCAGGTAATAACCAGGGAGAAAGTGAGGAAAGTTATACGGCAACTCAGTTATAGGAAATTGTAAAATTGCATTAGGGAAGGTGGTGTCTAACGGCTGATGCATTTGGACAATTTGTCTCTTTCTGACTCTGGGAAATTGATTAGCCATCAACGGCCTTTCAGGACGGGCTCACTCCCCCTTCCCTCGCGTGCCTCAGAGAAGGCAAAGCCGCAGAACGGACTGGAATCGGGGGCCGGGGGCACCAGCCCCAGGAGGTTTCTTGCCCTGACCGGGACGTGGGTGTCCGGCCTCCCCACCGTTCAGTTGGGCTTATCGACCTGGCCGTCGGACCTCGCGAGAAAGCTGGCCCATCGGTCGACACCCAGATGCAAAGTTCGGGGACATGGATGGAGCGCTAACCAGTCCAGAACAACCACCCCCACCCACGGAAGCTGCCTTTAGCTTATGGCCTCCCTGTTCTCAGCCACCGATGTAGCTGCCGTTGGGGTGACAAGTGAATCTTCCCCGCCTGCCTCTTCTCCCTCGACCCACAGCGAGGAACAGCTCCTGCCGGTTCGCCCTGGGCCCCCAGTGGGGACCTGGCGCTGGATGCCAGCCTTCTTCTCTTGCAGAGTTGCTGCTTCATCCCAGGGCAGTGGCAGGGTGTCCTTATGGAAGTGGCCTCCGCCAAGGGTGGGGATCGGTGTTGATCAGGGAGGGGATGCCTGGAAGATCTTGCCAAGCCACTGCCTCCCCGTGCCCAAGAGTTGGGCTGGCTCCCTCTTCACCGTCCAGGATGAAGAAGGCAGGCAGGCAGGCAGGCAGGCAGGCAGGGAGACAAGGATTTCCCACCTCGCCTCCACTGAGAAGGGCGATCTGCAGAAACGGAGCCCTCCACCCCAGCTGTTCTGGGACAGCCCAGCCATTGATGACCCCCACCAGCCCACGGCGGCTGAGATTAATTCCCAGAAGTTTGGGGAGAGAAGATGAGTAATCATAGCAGCTAATGCTAATTGGGGAACTGCATGCTGACACATTGATTTACAGGAGCGATTTAGAGGCGGTGGCGCCGCGGCGGCAGCTTGTGTGTGCACTCAGGGCCCTTTTAGGCACGCCCGCGGAAGAATCAAGACCTTCCAGCTTGGTGCTCGGGGACAGCAAACCTGGCGTTTGGGCATTTGTCCCTGTTGCCTGAATGTAAGCAAGGGCTGGTTGCCCAGCACTCAACACCGGCCCAGGGTGGGTAGAACAGCCATCCGGGTGTCTTCGCCTTGCAGAGAGACTGGCATACAGAAGAGGAAATCTCTCCCAGCACCCCAGATTGGGCTTGGAAAATCTGGTTGGTAGTCGGTGTGAAAAATATCGGCCGGATGCATCCAAAGTCTCATTCCTAGTGTCCCTGTGATTCCTCCTTCAGACTCTTTCAGTGGTATTTGATCATGGGGCAGCCCCCAGCTGACTCTGGCTAATCCCTGAACGCCAATCAAGGTCATCAGACTTGGATAATGCTTGGATGGGAGACCACTTGGACACTGCAGAGCTGGAGACTGGACTGGGTAGTCAAAAATAATCCCAGAAAAAGTTTCAGATGTCCCACTTCCATCTACTCATTCCTGATCCTCTGCAGAGGACTCTGAGTCTGTAGTCCCCCAGGGTGAGCAAGGGGGAAGCTTCTTCGCCCCAGCCGAATTCCCCACATTTCTTTGGCAGGCAGTGGGGGTAATTAAGCAAAAATGGACATCCTCCTCCTGTTTTGTTTTCAGTCCTTATGTAGGGACTACTCATTCAGCGACAGTTCGAACTTACAACGGTGCTGAATGAGTAGTAGTTACAACCGGTCCTAGTGCTTATGTTGGTCGCAGCATCCCCGTAGTCATGTGATTGTGATCTGGGTACTTGGGGCCCGGCTTGCAGTTATGACGGTTGCGGCATCCCGTGGTCACGTGGTTCCCATTTGTGACCTTCTTTGCTGGCTTCCTACAAGCAAAGTCAATGGGATACCTGGCAGGAGGTCGCAAATGGGAACCATGTGACATCCTCGCTTAACGACCCACGGCGATTCACTTAACAACAGCAACCAGAAGTGTGGAATTTCTGTCGCTAGGCGGCGCAGTCACGTGACGTTGCACTTTACGACCGCATTGCTTAGCGATGGACTTTCTCAAGACCCCTGAGTTTTGGAAGCGGAGACTTAGCATGTGAAAGTAACATCTGCCTGAAGACTTAGTAGGTGGAATGAAGAGGTGAAGGAGCTGCACCAATGCTGGGTCCCTGTTCCCGTTGCAGGGGAAACGGAACCGCGACGCAGGGGGCTGGGGACACAACTGCAGGACGCGCCGTTGAGCAGTCTGAGCGGGGAGCAGTCACAGCCTGTCGTGGCTGGAATTGGGGATCGAGGCTAGAAAGAGCCAGATGGAAAGCCCCAGTTAGCCCCCCATCTCGCCTCCTCTAATGCACTAGTTGTGCTGCGTGTTCAGAGGAGGGGCGCAACGCCGTGTGTCCGGCCTTGATGATGACAAAAAGTGAACCTAGATGGAGCCTCTGCAGGCCCAAGTCCCGTGTTCCCCTGGTCACTGTCCCCTTTATGTATTTTTAGCAGCCCAGCCCTGCCCGTGTGGCCGGATCCCGTGGGTGGCCATCTTTAATGGGCGCCCTCCCTCCCCCTCCCTCCCTCTGCCTCCACGCCCTCGTGCTTGCTCATCAATTCTTCATGGCAAGGCAGCATTAATAGGTTTCTAGGGTCCACTTAATATTCCCAGGGACATAAAGTGGAGGCTAATCAACTCATTTTAGCCAGCGTTGCCCACACCCTGGTCGGGCTGCCGTAAAAACCGGTGCCCGCAGAAGCATCTGTAATTAAGGCCTCCCTCCCGGTGAATCAATTTATAATGCGAGAGTTTCCCGTGTGCCCAAGCTTTTAGGCAGCTTTAACTCCAGCCGCCAACGACACTCTTCAATTAAGCAGCTGTGGATAATGGAGGCTTCAGGAAGAGGGAGAGGGAAGGAGAGAGCAAGAGGCCCACAGCTTGCTGTTTCCCAGAAGGGACGCACAAAAATAGATAGTTCTTTCCCCTTTTTGTGCAAAACACACACACACACACACACACACAGCCACAGCCACAGGCGCAGCTAATTGCACCACTCTGTTTGCCCAGAAATTCTGCACTGAAGCTAATAAGAAGGGGGACGCTAAAATGGGGAGGGGGATGGATTCCCACAATCCTCTTTGGTGCAAGCAAGAGATAAAAGAGGGGAAAATTACCGGCCAAGTTAATGACCATAATCAAGCTAATCATAGCCTTGGGGAGGGGAAAGGGCTCCGAGCCCCTTCCCTTTTCACCTGTAACAAGTCAGAGAGATTTTCCAGCTCAGCGTTCCCCCCCCCACTTCAGGCCTGTTGGCACCAGAAGCAGAAGGTGGTCATTTGCAAATGGCAAGGAGGTTTGGGGCTGGTGGGGCCCCAGGCCCCTTGGATCAAGGGTTCAGTCAGAGGAGGCAGGCTGCAGACCCCGGAGGGCCACTCCTGTGGCCTTCCCCATGGCGCACCACCTCTTCCTGTGTGCCCAGAGGCACCAGGGAGGGATCAGCGCCCTGTGGCCCATCCCCAACGTCTGACGAGCTTTTGCAGCTGTTACGGCTGCCCACCAAGAACTCTCTCCAGGATCTCAGTGACTCGGGGGCCAGTCCGGCTGGCTGTCTTCCCCCGGGAAGCAGCATGGAGCCTCTTTGGGGAAGAGTTCGCAACCCCTCCCCTCCCCTCCCCTCCTGGGTGATCAAAGAGCTGCTTCTGATTAGGAGACCAAAGGGGCTGAGGCTTCGGGTTTGATCCTGATGGGGGGCTTGCTAAAAGGCCAGTCTTGTTGGAAACCATTGCAGCAATGTGGGAGAGGAGTTCCAGGCCTGGGTTTTGGGGGCAGCTGAAGGTGGCTGATCGAAGGACACAAAGCCTAACCTTCAAAGCAGTCCTCCTCTTCCTGTAACTCTGTGCCAAAGAAATCTTGGAATTTGTCACTCATTTGCTTGTTGTTTTGGCCTTGTTATTCCTACTCTCTGGAACCGTTTTTTAGAACTGCCAATATTTCTCCCGTTTCCATCTGGAATTTCAGCAGCAACACGGTTGTTTGAAAAACAGGCATCAGCCCAGCGGGAACGCAGCCAGGAAGCCTCCCTGCCTCCCTCTCTCTCCTGCTCTGGCTTTTCTTTCCACGTCTCCCACCATGAGGGTCTTCCCAAGGAAGGAGCATTTCCTGCAGCCGCGTTGGGCGTGTCAGAATAGACGCCGCTCCCTATAAATGTTCGGTGGCCGGGGCAAAATGTCAGAGGAGCAGCAGCAGCTCTCCTGGGGCCAACCTGCCACGTGGGGAATTCCGACTCGAAGGGGGCAAGTTCTGGCCTCAAGTCTCCCTGCGCCTGGCTCACCTTGTCAAGCTGCTGCTCCCAGCCCTGCCGTTGGGCATCGATTCTTCTCTCGCCAAAGAGGCCTTTGATTGCACAAGCGGAATGATAACTTTTCATCAACCCCTTTGTTTTGGCACACGCCTTCCCTGTCGTGGGGCCAGCCTGCGCTTTCTGCTATGTCATGGAAGGGAGCTGCTGTTTCTGAACACGCTCTGAGTAGACGTCGTAAACTTTCCCAAGTGGGACCATTGGGAGCGTTAAAGTCTCTCTAGGCTGTGGGTTAACCTTGGTGAGTGAACAAGGGGAGGGTGAATCTAAAGGGGTCTTTTGCAGGATGACTTGTGAGAAGGGGGTGTGACTTTTATGGGGCAAGTCTGGCACTTCGCTGCCCCCCCATCCCTCTGAAAACATCTTCAAAGGCCAGCTGCAACTTCCCCTTGTTTATTGGCTCAGACGTCAGAACCGCCCCTTCTCCCGCCTCTGTTTGCAGTCAAAGAGCGTCAGAGGTCTATTGCAGGATCGTCTTCCCATGACAGATCAAAGTCTTACAGGAGCAATTGATTCCAAGGGTGCTGGGAGAACCTGTTGTTCAAGGAAGCAATAAGGAGACGGGCCTTTTGCACCCCTCGGGTGAATTGGGCCGCCTGTCAAATGGCTCTTCTTTGATTTCACGAGTCTTCCTGCCGTTTCGGGTGGCAGTGTCCCCCCAGACTCTTGAGGGTCTTTTCTAGCAATGTACCCTTTCCTGACCCCATCAGCTCTTGCCCGAGGCCCGTGTGGGCCTGTTTTAGCCAGGGTGCCATTCTGCTAAGGCGAGAATTGCTCGGGAGAAGATGCAGGCTGCCCCTGGGCTTGATAGATGCCTCTCAGTCCATCTCTGCCTAATTGCCAGGGCCTAGCCTGATGGGAGTTGGTCTCTGGGTAATAAATGCAGATAATGCGATCCAAAATGGAAATGCTTTAATGGAGTTTAAATTGTTTTTGAGGCAGCGTTTAATTGGGACAGTTCACTGGGGCATTGTGCCGTGTGTTGAAATGAGATAACCGGGCACTTCAAGTTGTCTTCAACGACCGACCGCCAGCCTCAGAGATCAATTACTCTCTGTTTGAGTTTCCAAATGTTCCAGTTCCATCACTGCCCCCTCCCCCCAACTATGGCAAGGTAGACAATGTTTGGGTGACATCCAGAAGGTCGCCCAGAACTTAGAGCGTACACGGTGTTGGCTTTTGATGGGGGAATCGCCTCTCCGCACTTCCGCCCTTCTGTCTTGGAACTGGGGTTTGGGGCCATGGTGGAGAAGTACCTGCAAATGCCCCAGCAACGTTCCTGCACCTTCGGCTCTCGAAGCATAACACGCCTTGTTGCGCTCTCTAAATGAAGAAGCCAGGGGAAAGCTGCCTGGTGAATCAGAAATGGTCAGACTCTTTCAGTAAACAGGAAACCCACCCCATTTATGGACCCAATTGCAAAAAGTGCCCCCCAGGAAAGGAAGCTGGGGAGACGGCCCCGTTAGTGTCCCCCCCGCCCCTGCTTCTCACAACAGATGTCGCCTTTGTGTTGGCATTTCCTTTGCTGTCCCTTAGATCTCTCCCACGAGCTGCGTCTCCCCCTCCTCAAGATGGACTTGTGGCTTTCTGCCTCTGGTGGCCTCATTTAAGCCCCCACCCCCACCTGGGCCAGAGAGCTTTTTCAGCAGGGTCCTGTCCTCACCCTCCCCTCTTTCTCCCGCCTCGGAGCAAGATCGGGGCTCCAGTCCCTTCAAATGCAGCCTTCCCATCCCCTTCATCACTGAGACCGCAGGCCTCCGCTGGGGCTCGGAATAGCTGACCTCCAGGTTCTCCTCTTGGGTGAGGCTGGGTGAGATGGCAGTGGTTTTATGTTATACTTGCCCTTTGGGTGGGTGGGCTGTGAATCTCTAGGTTGGGAGAGGGTTAGTAGAAACTGGGGAATGGCTATTTCTAATCCCTTCCCAGTGGCCTGGCTTGATGCAAACGTCGGGTGTTTGGTCTCAGAACTTTGTGGCACCAGCTGACCCCAGCATGTTGCGATGCTCGGCAGAAAACCTTCCAGAGGGGGGGTTTTCCTGAGCTGGTGAAGGGCAAGGACTATGCTTCCTGCCCCCTCTCTGACCGGGAGCCACATAGCCTGATTTTGCTCAGCAAGGCTCTTGTGCAATTCAGAGCAAGGGGAGGATTTTCTCCAAAGGAACCTTTTTGCAAGTCTCTTGATCCCTTAAAGGATTGCTGAGGGTGGTTGGTTTCTGCATCTTGCAAAAACAAAGGCCATCTGAGACCTCTTTAGACTCCCCCCCAGTAATGGGGAAAAACTCACGGCAGTCCCAGTGATGCAAAGAAGGAGTTGAACATTCAGTTTGACGATTTGGATCCCCAAGATGAAGTGATTCCCTCCCCAGCTTCCTTAGGCTCCCTCTTGCTCCACCAGTGGCTCCTCCTGAGCCACGTTTTAGGGAGGGGGCATCAGCCTTGACTCTGAATCGGGCCAATTCCTTGCAAGCGTGTTTTGAAATGGTTTGGATTCCGTTGAGAAGCTTTGCTGGCAATTGACGCTTTAGGTTTATAACCTGTCTCCTGGCTACGCAGAATCTGGGAGAATAATTAATTCCCTTATTCTGGCAGCTGAGCTCCCCTGCAGAATCGGTGCGTTATATAGTTGCGACTCAGCTTTAGCGATCTTGGACTGGCCTGGAGGGGGCATTGCCTGTCCCCAGCTCGCCTTTGGTGCCTGGAGATTGGAGGGAGTGCCTACTCTCGGAAGGGGCTAGCCTCTCACCCCAGAATTTGACCCCAAGAGATTTGATGCAGCTGAATAACCTTTGGGAGACTAGAAATAAATTTGGGGGGGCGGAGTCAACTGCAGGGTCTTGGAATGACTGACCTCTTGACCTCACCATCATTGCCTAAATTCAGTCCTGATGTCAAAATGCCACAGTTGCACACTGTTTCCCTATATATCCTGTGACCCACTCCTTAAATGTTGACTTGGCCTCTAGAGCAGCACGCTGGCAAAGGAGGCCGGTGTCTGTATGTACAGCTTGGAGAAAGCCCACTTGTATTTTCTCCCCTCTCCCTCTGGACATGTGCCAACCCTGCACCGCACGAGCACCTGTGCAGCCGTTGCACTGGGGAATGACACAATCACATCATGCTAAGATCTGATTTATTTTGCCTCCATGCGGCATCTCTGCTAAGAGCAGGACGCCTCTCTAGGGCCCCAGCTGACCCCAAACAGGGGCCATGTCCCTACAAGCGACCTCTCTGCTGCCCCATCACTGGTGCCCCTTTGCGGCTTCTCTCTTGGCTCGAGCCGGTGGTAGGAGCTGGTTCCTGCCTTGGGTCGGGAAGCGGGTTTCGCATCTCCAGTCCAAGCTCCGAATAAAAAGGCTGCCCTGAAACATTCCGAGGAGGCTGAGAAGAAGTGTGCTTCTGATCCCAGTCATGCATAGAGCGAAGGCCTTACAAGCAGAAATTCTGTTCTCCTGGCCCAGAAAAAGCATCCGCCTCCCTAAATTCAGGGCTCATTTTCCTTTGACTTCATCAGCATGGCTGGTTACCTGCAACTTCAGAGGCCTGCAATATGTGGGGGGCTGAAGTGCCACGAGGGGCTTGCAAAGGACACATTTTTTCGGGTGGCGCTAGATGGGTTGCGTGCAAAATGGTTATGAATGCAGCTGAGCTGCGGCAGAGAGCAAGGGTCAACTATTAATTAAATTCTGACGTCTGGAAAGGCAGATTCTGAAGTGGGGACGCGTTCGTTCTCCCTCTCTCGGCATGTCCTTCAGCCTATTGTTTTTTCACCTGTGCGGGGAAGGTTTGGTGGAGGCCGAGCCGCGCTGATCTCCACCTATTGATGGCTGAGCCAATCAATGCTATCTTCGCCTGCCATGCCTGCACGCCCATTGATTTTTTTTGTTGTTGTTACCTCTCTGTTTATGTAATGTCTGAACTTTGCACAACTCGACCATTTAATGTGCAGAAAAGGAGGTCCGTTGCCATGAAAACACAGCTCCCGATGACAGCATAATGCGGAGTGAGCCCTGTTTGCTTGGACTGCACGGAGCGTATTTTAACCTTGATAAGTCAATAACTTTGTAGAGAAGAAAGCGGGATCTGATGGGGCTTTCAGTGCACCGAAGCTGGAGGAGACAGGCCCGTTGCTTTTAATTCCCAGGAAGCCTCTCTGGTGCTGCGGCCGGGTGGCGCGATTAAGAGCAAACGCATGGCGCATCTGAACCGCAGAGACCCTGCCCTCCTTGTTTTTACTTGCCCTCTATGCGCAGCAGAGCGGGAGAAGGCCGTGGGCGCATCCGTGGGATGGAGGCTTCACGGAAACCAGGAGGGCGGGTCCGTTCTTCAGCAGCAGCGGGTCCACCCCCCCCCCCCCCCGGGGCACAGGCTTCCAGTGGGGCAGAGGAGATGCTGGGGGAGAGGCGGGGGGGGGAGGGGCGGGAGCCGCAGGGTCCAAGCCGGAGGTGGTGCTGGCTGAGGATAATAGGACTTGTAGGCTGGAGCATCTGCAGGGGGTGGATTGGAGATCTTCTGCCCCTCGTGAGGCGCACGAATCCCCAATCTGAGACATGATGGTTCCTGTCCAGCAGACCGGCCTCAGAGAGGACAGATGGATAAGTAAGAATATACCACGCTGGTGTTCAGAAGGCAACCTTTTCCACTTTTCCGGCTGGGCTGTGAGTCCTGCAGTCAGGCCAGGAGGTCAGCGGGAACTGGAGCCCAGCCGCGGTTAGGAAAGGTTCGGGGGCACGAGCAGTTTTGTCGAACTCATTGACCAGCCTGGCTGGGGATGATGGGAGTGGCCCAAGACGTTTGTCTAGGTATGCTTTTAGAACTTTAGCCCGGATCACTCTCACGCTCTCTCTCTCTCTCACACACACACACACACACACACACAATTAAAAAGCGCACAACGAAAATCAATGGCAGCAGCATGAAGTTGCAACGCTGCTGGAATATCATCCCCGGGCATTTATTTTTATTAATTTATTAGTCGTATGCCCCCCTCCTTTGGGAACTCAAAGAAAAACTCATTAAAAACCCGCATTAAAATCTCATTAGCTCTTAAAAGGGAAACGAAAGATTAAAGCGGAAACGGGGAAAGGGACGCCGGGCTCGGGGCGGCCATCCGGGCCGGCGGCCCTTCTCGCGCCGGGGGGGCAAGCCCACCTTCGAATTCGGCCGCGT
>NW_006538431.1:38154-53112 GCF_000186305.1 Python bivittatus
TCCCCCTCCCCCTCCCCCTCCCCCTGGTCCCCCCGGCGGCGGGGTTGTGGGGGGGGGGGGGGCCAGTGAGGGGCTCCCCCCTCCAGAACATATTAGCCGGGTTTCATGGAGACATTTGCGAGTGGGGAAGAGAGGTCACGCTGCAGCCCGTCTGCTTTATTAGACGCCTTTGGCAAGGTGCTGTTGAACTTTCCCGTTTGGGGTTTTATTTATTTCCCATAATTTACAGAAAGGTGACCTTTCTCCAGATTAACTCATTCCACCACCCAAACTGTCGGCTTTGCTAATTGAGTTGCAGCCCTTTTGGGTTTTCAAGGTTAAGCATAAATTACTTGCAAGTGGCCTGAGTAGCAGCGAACAGGAAGGAAGGGGACCATGCACGGGATCAGGCCAGGGCGTTGAGAGAGGAATGGGGTGCTTCGGAGCATGGGCAGAGTGCATCAGTGTCTTGGCTCCCCAAGCTGTAGAGGAAGGGGAACCGGCTTTGGGTATTTTTGCATCCTTCGGACCTGTAAGGAGTTTAGAGGGGATATTTCAAAGCTTAGTGTGTATTTGGTGGATTAGGCCCCCCCATTGTGCTGGGAAGAGCGCCTGCGCACCAGGGATGTGGTGTCAGCAGAGAACAGGACATCTGCCCGCCCCCCCAGCACAGGCCATTTTACAGCTCACCAAACGTACAGCTCTCTGTTGAGCAGTCAGACTTGAGACTGGCCAGTCCAAGCCCCTGGCAGGCTGGCATGAGCAGCGTTTGAATGGGTACGTCATGCCTTCATCCTTCCTTCTCTCCCCAGTGCTAGCGTGGCTTTCATAGCCCCCAGCCCTGCAAGGTGGGATGGGGGTATTCCCAGGTCACCCAGGGGTGCATATGGCTGTCGGGGGTTGGAAGCTGGCCTTCCTGTGCCCCCTTGATGCCAGGCTTCCAGAGTTTATTCCATACCCAAAAAGGCTGTTGGCGGCGTCCAGCATCATCAGGTCACCCAACCACGTCCCCAGCACAACCCAACGCACGTAGAGAAGGCCGTACGACACGATGCATTGAAAAGTCACCCCAAGCAACCTCTCAGATGCCATCAGTGAAGAGACTCTGACTTTCGTTGTGTGAAAGCTCTCTGTTTAGTCATTTCCAAAAGAGCAGATAGAGACAGGGTGGGTTGTGATGCCAGCGGTGCGCCATCTAGCACAGCCACTGACTGTGCTGCAGATGGGCTGGGCTGGGAGTTGTACTCCCCGCGCATCTGGGAGCCATCCCGTCAGTGGCCCAAATGCTGGAGCAATCCTGGTTTTAAGACCCTTTGTGCTTCTCCTCTGCCACCGGCAGGCCCCCCTCCGCTCCCCTTCCCCTCTGCCAGCGAGGCTGCCCTGCCCTTTATCTCGCTGGCGGGACCTTCGCTGAGCCTCATGCGGGAGATAAGGCCCCTCTTATCCCTGGCGAAGGTGCCAAGAGGCCCGTCATTGGCATGCTAGGACAGGTGATGGGGGATTATTAAAGTTGCAGAGAGCTTATAAATAGCTCTGATTTTCACGACAGGCTTTCAAAATTAGCAGGCGTTAGAGAAAAGGCTGTGAAATGGGTACTTATCCGAAAGGCTGTTAGAATGGCTTCGAGAAGGGAGCTATTTTTAAAGGCGCTGCAGTGGCACGGAGGGTAGGCATTATCTCCCGTGTGGGGGTGTTGGGAGCGGGGAGGCGTCCAGCAAGAGACAGCCGCCACCTCTACCTGGACGGGCAGGAAGGGGTTGGAGGACAGAGGCGTCTGCAGGGGCTCCTTCGCAGGTGGCCCTTCTGAGGGCGAGGGAGAATGCGAGGGCAGGGGAGGGACTTGGCAGATGGGGAGAACTGCTGAGCCCGCCCGCGCTCCGTGCGGATCCGGCTGCCAGTGAGATCCAGGAGGGCTGGGAATGAATTCGAATGCGCAGGGAGCTAAGTGGGCTCAGACTTTTTTGCATTAGTGAGCACTCTGTGACATCACAGCAGATGAGCCAATAAGCTGGAGAGATTTGCAAGCAGGTTCAAATGGGCGGTTACTCTGCTATTTGGAGAAAGATGCCAGGATTCGGGCTCACTTCAGTTCCTTGATCTTTCCAAGAGGCAGAAACTCGGAGGCCCGAAGGGGTCCTGGCGTATTTTTGGCTCTGCCATTCCGAGCTCCTCCTCCTCTCGGCAGACGGGTGCCCGTGCAAAGCCTCCTGCCCCCTGGCCTGGATGGGACTCTCCTCTCAGAGGCGGAAGGTGCCCGGCGGTCCAAATCCCCCAAACGGCTTCTCTGGGGAGAAGGGGCTGGGGATCTGCCTGCAGGGTGAACCTCCAGGGCCAGGCAGGAGAAGCCAGGGCAGTAAGCTGAGGCTGGAGGCCCAGCTGGCTGGTCAGCAAAGGTTAAGCGGCGAGGCGTAGGATGGGCAGAGCTCTGCACCTGAGCAGAGCCGCCGGGCTCCTGCCACGCCAGCCTGGGGCTTCAGGGAGGCCCTCGGGCAGAGCCGGGGCCGTGTGGGAGAAGGCCGGCGTCCCACCGCAGGAACGGGGTCCATCCAGTGTCGCAGGCAGCAGGGCACAAATACGCAAATCAAGGCAGAAAGTGCCAGGTCCCCCCAGTTCAGCCTTACGAGGCCTTGCCCCCGAGACCCTTCTCCAGCAAAGGGTATCTCTTACCCTGCTCGAGAGCCAACCCCGGAACTGCCGAGAGAGGGACCCAGCTTTGGAGGAGCCGGCCGGCTGGCCGTGGGCTTCGAGTAACCCTCTTGTGCCCAGCCGGTTGGGGTCTGTCGTGCCGCTTGGTCCGCAGCCCCTCTCCTCCTGGACCGGGGGTGCTCGGCTGCTCCCGGGCCCGAAGTCGAGGATGGGATGGCGAGGGGCGAACGGCCGTGGACCCGATTCCCGAGCAGCCCGGCTCTGTCGGGTTGGGCGCCTGCGCCGGCAGCTCCCTCGCCTCGGACTCGTCCCCTTGAATGTTCTGAAAGGACTCGAGGTGGGAATCGGGCCCCTGCTCTCCCCTGCAAGTCGCGTTAACAAGGGATTCGTAATCAAGGCCCGTTTCGCCTGCGTCTCCCAGCTTTCTCTTAAAGACAGTAATAGGCGAAAATTGGCTGTGAGACAGAATAAAAGTCCCTTTCAGAGTAAAAATCGCTTCTTTCAAGGTGGCTTCGTGGAAAATGAAATAGCTGGTGATGATGAAAGGTGGCTGTGTCTCAGACTTCGGGTTTCTTTTTCTTTCCTTTTTAGAGAGAGAGGCTGGTACAGATGGGGGGAACCTAGATTGAGATAATTATGTGGTAACGAACTCTTGTTGTGAAATTAGCATCTTAAGAAAGATAGTGAAAAGGGCTTTTATTCATGAATACTTCATTAGTACCAGGAACAGGAGCCTTGGCAGCTCCAGGCGCATGTTCAACGTGAGGAGCGGATGTTTTGGTTCCTCTGGGTGCCCACCTCTGTCTCCGGGTGGGCTGGCTGACCGCCACTGCCTTTGCCGAAAGGGCCCAAATGGCCTTTCGCCCCAACCCTGGGTGTGCATGCTCTTGGGAACCAGTTGACACGCGCGCATACACGTCTGCACACACACACACATGCGCGCACACGCCCCAGCTTGCAAGAGCCGTACCCAGGGGTTCAGCCCTCCCATTTCAAGACAACTGTCTGTGACTTCATTTAGGAATCAAACCAGTTGAATGAAGTCTCATTCTGTTTGTGCTTTTCAGTGCATTGTTAATCGAGTGACTCATTTTCCAATCATGCTCTTGTTTTACGCACTATTTCTTTTTATTTCTCCCCATAACTATCAAAGAGTTAAATCTGCTTCGGCTCCCCGTGCGGTCCCGGGCGTATTCACAGGTAGATCCTTGCTGCGTGCGTCTCTCCTGCTTCTCTGACAGAGAGTGTCCGTAGGACCAGAACTGGCACCCGGGTCTGTCCAGAAACAGGCCGCGGTTAGTCGTTGCCACGGTCTGGCAGGCAAACTCCTGCAGGCACAGAGTTTAGGAACGATAATCTTAATGCTGCGTGGTTGCAGTCCTAAAGCGGTATTTCTGTCTGTAAAGAGTGAAACCTGATCCAAAGAATGAATATATTTTGAGATGAGAAAAGGACGCAGGACAGAATCGAGGGGAGAGGAGGGCAGAAATGTAAAACTTTCCCCTAGTTCTGAGGAAGGGGGCTGGAGGAGTTAGGCAGTGTTACTCTGCAGAGTTCTCTTGAACGGCGAGAAGCCGCCCCCGTCGTTTTCAGGATTCTGGGCAAAGGGGCTATGGAGCCACGGGAAATCATTGCTTCGCGCGGGTGCCTTTCCCGTGCCGGGATGAGAACAGGAAAGGAAGCCGTTGGCTGGGGTCCCCGCTTGCTCGGGGGGGGCTTTCAGCCACCTCCCCCAGCATCTGCCCAGGGTGCGCGGGGAGGAGGACGCTGGGCGAAATTGCACTGGCATAACCATTAACCAGTTCAGAGGCGACGGAACGGATGCCCCAACTTGATTGGGACTGAAGGGGCAATATCCTGGGGGGCAGGAATCCCGTGGCAGCTGAAACCAGGACGGGGGGGGAGTGCGTCGCTTACAAGCAGGGGTCCTTTCCCCCCCCCCCACCCCACCCCCCGTGTTTGACTGACAGACTAATCCTGTTTGTCTCCTCTGGGTCTCTTTGCAGGGCGCTCTGGAGTGATGCCGCCGGAGACATCTCGCCCTCTCTTCCGCCATGTTGGCCTGCCTGCAGAGGACCCAGAACCCGCCAAGGCAGCATCTGGGGTGTCCGAATAAGGCCCTGGAGCAACGCAAGGGTGAGTCGCTCTGGGCCGGTGGCTGCGGCCAGGCGGGCGGAGGCAGCCCCGCTCGTCCTGGAGTGGAAGTGACCCTTGGCGTGGGTGCCGTACAGGGCACGGCCAGGCCAGCTTCTCTGTTGTAGCTTGGCGTTGCCAAGGCTGCCTGTCAAATTGCCAGAGGCGAGTGTTGCCCTCACGTGCCAGCTGGTGCTGGCTGGATTTGTGCACCTGAGCCAAACCCCTTCCAAAGTTTGATTGCAAGGGGGACTCCGCCTGTGGGCGTCCGGTGGAAGCCCCGATGACGTCACACGCGTCGTGACATCATTGCGCGTTTGCCAGGGGGGTCTCCCGATGCAAATTCTGTTGCCCTCTCCCCCTCACCCCAGGGGCTTGGGGAGAGTTTCCTTTATAATACTGCTGCCCTGCACCACTTTTCTGTCACGGGCAGAATCAAAAGAAAGCCAAGCTGCTTTTAAACAAACAAATGTAAATCAACAGGAGAAAAATTTCCAAATCGGAGAAAGAGAAGAGGGGCCAAATGCCCAGCGGTTGAGGGGGGTGGCTGGCATTTGGGGAGATGTGGAAGTGGAGGGCAAAGGCCCCAGGCAGGGGAGAATGGGTCTCTCGCTCTGCTTTCCGCTTCAGCGCCCTCTCGCCTGGCCAACGAAAGGGCGCGTCTTCACCTAATGCCCGGAAGAGAACAGGGGAAGCAGATGGGGAGTGGGGCAGGAGGATCCGGGGGGTGGGACAAGCGGCGGCAAGTGGAAACGCCTCTGAGAGCCGTGGTGGGAGGGGCCCGGGGCCCTGCTGTGGCTCTGCCCCGTCACCCGTTTGGCAGGGCCTCTCCTCTCCCTCTGAATCCGGCTTTCTGCGGTTGGAGGTGAGGCGGCCTTTTGTAGAACCTGAAAATAGCTCCCCAGAGCTCCCTCGGCAGAGCACCTGTTCCTCGCGGGCTTTGTCTCTAAATCCAAAGCTGTGATTAAATGTATATTTAATGAGCCCGGTTTAGGCGGGCAGCGTCGACCTCTTTGGCTGCAAAGGCACATTAAGATTCTCAAGTGATTATTGTGTCTTTTAAACGGGGGGGGTGGTTGTTGTTGTTGTTGTTGTTACTGTTCCCCCCCTTTACGCCACACGTTTCTTATCCGCTGCAGTTGCCGCAGCGGTTTGGCCCGTGGGCTGGCCAGACCCCTTTCTTTTCTTCCCTGGCTGCAGTTAAATTCTGCTGTTTAAGAAGGGGGTGAAGAATTGGGGGGAGCAGAAAAAGTGGGAGATGTAGGTTGGCCTGGTTCCGTGTCTTAACGTTTGCGCTCTCGGCCTTCTGAAAGCGGCCTTCCGCCAGTCAGACCTTTCCATGCCCTGCTCAGGTCCTGATCCTCTGCAGCTTGCACTGGCCAGCCTTCTCTCTGGAGCTCTTCTGAGAGACGCAGGAACATCCTTCCTGATGCGCTGGAGTCACTCTGGAAACGACCCCAGTGTCTCCTTCCCAAGTGGGTTAGGCTGGGCTTTTCCAGCGGTGGCCTTACCGGTTGTCCTTCTGCCTGCTTTCTCAGCAGCAGCAGCAGCAGCAGCAGGCTTGATGCTGGAGAGGAGAATTTGTCAGCTGAACGCACGTGGCGTATGCAGCGTGCAGGATTTCAATTTTGCTCAATGCCAGTTTTAACTGAGCTGGGCACCAACTGAGTTTGTTTGCGCCTCTCTCGGCCTGGTCACTTTTACAGCTGCTTGGCAAGAGGGAAATCACATCTCTCGCTTTGCTCCCCCTCCTCCAAATTAAGTGTCAGGCAGCCCCCACACTGGGCATCGACTTGCGAAGGCGGTTTTTCCCCTTAGCTGTTAATTCCACCCACGGCCAGGTTGATGGGCTCGGAGGAGAAGCTGCGCTGAGTGGCACACGGGTTGCCAGGGATGGGTGGTCCCTTGCCTTAGATTGGGGGCACTGGGGAGGCTGGAAGGGGGGGCTGGGCTGTTTTTGTGCTGTCCTTCCAGATTGCTCGCTCAGTAATCAGAAAAGATAGCGCTTCTTAAAACTAGACATGATTTAGAAGCGCCTCTGATTACTTAATTTGCTCCCGAGTATCTCGGTAATTATCTTTATGGGCCTTATTTCATGTCCTCTGGCTTCGTTTCCGTCAGCATTAAATAAGTTGGCCGCCCAGCACGGCCTGCCATGGCTGCAAAATCCTATTACCCGGCCCGTGCCGTTGATTAATTTCTGTATTAATTTTGCGTCAAAGGTGTGCCTGCTAATATTTGCCCTCCTGCCTGTGCTGGAGCCCCAGGAAAGACTGCCATTTCTCCCAGCCCCCCCTTCCCTCTCCAGACTTTTCTAGGCCCCCTCCCCTCTCTTCCTGGCACACCTGTCTTCGCCCAGAGCGTCCAGGTTGGCTTGGCTGCTCAGCAGGTTGGTGCAGAAACTGTGCGCCTCCCGGGCACTCCGCCCCCAGTGCACAAGGACGGTGAGAGACGTGGGAGGGGTGCCGAGAAGGGAGGAGGAGGGCCAGGCATGTGTCTTCTGGGCCTTTGCAGGAGCCTCTTTCCGAGTCAGGCCCGTTACGGGCACAGCACCCTACAAGAGCTGCTCTGCCAGAGGGTGAGAGACTGTCGAGGACTGTGGCACCCGATACCCAGGGAAACCTTGGGTGCTTTGCGACCTGACTGTGCAAACGTGAAAAGAAAGTTCAAGGGTGAGCACCAGGTCCTGGCGCTAGCAGCTGTGGGGTGACCCAGAGCATCGATGCCCTGTGCGTGCAGGTCGGCCTTGGCGTTCTGCCCAAGGCGTGCCCGCCGAGTGTCTGGATCTAGGAGGAACGGAACTGCCCGTGGACCCTGAAAATCTTGGTGCCCAGCATGGAGGCCTCCCAAAAGTTGCAACCAAATTGCTGGTTGTTCATGAGACAGAAGGGGGACATTATTAAATATGTCCCTGAAAAGTTACCCGACCAGCTACCTTGAAATGATGAACATAGGATGCAAATTCTGTCCAGTCCGCTTTGGTTTTCCTTTTGGGAGTCTGACCCCACCTTGGCTCTCCAAGGCCAAGTAAGTGGTCCCGGGGAAGGGGGGCAGTTGCATAATCCTCCCTTAATTGAATTAGTGAATGTGGACAAGCCTCTTCACCAAAGCACAACCAATTTCTTTGTGGTGCCAACAAAGCACAATCTGTCCCATTGTGATGCAAACACAGCCCTGTTTCTTCCACTTGTCACGTGCAAACTAAGCATTTTACTCCCTCATTCTCAGCCCGCAAAACAATGCAGCCCTCAACTAATCCCGTTCAGAAGTGCCTGTCTGTAGCAGAACTCCTCTTTTAATAGCTGTATTGCCTTGTGAGCTCACACACTGGTGCGGGGGTGGGGGGGCGCTTCACCCTGAGCAGGGGGAGGAGCAGCAGAAGCCGCCTGGCTGGGGGGGCAGGCGGTGTGCACCGCACCAGCTGGGAGATAAGCGGTGCAGACTGTGCCCTTGGGCAGAGCAGCCTAGCCTGTCCACCTGTTCCCGTTTCCAGCATAAACAGGTGTGGGTTGGAAGAGCAAACTGTCCCCCCCTCGAAATTCCCAGCGGTCCTCCTGTTGCAATACACAGGAGCGCTGCTGGGCTATTCGGAAGTCGTTCTAGCCGAGGAGCCGTGGACGGGCTGCGGCGTCCTTCTGCCACGGAGCCCACGCCTCTTTGCGCACTTTCTGCCTGGGCCCGGGGAGAACAGGGGTGATCCACACTCTCACTTATGTTTTCTTTTAGAAATATGGAAGGAAAATGCAAAGCGTGGGGATCTCTAGAGGAGTTGGCTTAAAGCCCTGAGTTAGGATCTGAAGGCCATCCATTCTGCCCCTGGGTAGAAAGCAGGTGTTGTGCTTAGCCTTCTGCAAGCTGGCGCCCTCCGGATGCCAGCTTTCAGATTCCCTAGCCACCACAGTGATCTTTTGGCCAGGCTAGATGATTGGCCGTCTAACGGATAGCCACTTTTTCGGCTCATCTGCCGAGAAAGAAAATGGCCACCTACACGTTTTTCAAATATCCAGGGTCTTCTCTGTTGCCCGCTCCAAATTTAGAGGCTGTCCTTGAACCTTCTGGGTGCAAACAGAAGTGTTGAGCTCTGGAGAGTCACAGAGGGAAAGAGGGGAGAAGGGCAGGATTCGGGGCTTGCAGGATGAGAACGGGCACCTCCGCCTGGGAAGGGGGCTTGTCCGAATCCTAGCAAATCTGGAGCTTGCTTTTATTTATGAGTAAACACAACTCATGCTGCGTGTCACTTTGGCTGCTATTAAGCAGAAAAGCAGCTAGTAAATCAAATAAATGAATAGTAGCAATAAATAGCAACGGGAAGAAGGGGAACGGGTTAAGGGGTTGGCCTTGGCTGCAAAGCCCCTGGTTGATAAAAGGGTCGGCCCTTGGGTCTGAGACACCGAGCAGCTCATGGCCGGCCGGCTGCCCACCTGCTTCCTCCCGGCCCATCCAGGGCAGCAACAGCCTGGCACCCGCCCCGCCCTGCGGTCACTCCTCTGGAGCAAGAGGACTTCCCAGAGGCTGTTCAGACCTCCAGGGAAGCTTTGGAGCAGAGTAACGTTCACGTGCAAGTGGAAGGAGCAAGGTTCCTTGAAATACAGCAAAATGTCGGAGCGCCACTCTGCTTGTCCGGCACGTAGCTGGCTGGAGTGTTGGTTTTCCCTCGTCCCTTACACTCTCAGAAGCTGTTTTGCACACCCAGTTGTTGGGACTTTGCTGGCATTTCCCACCAGAGTTGACTGGACAAAACTGACGGATTGGAAATAAAAAATGCCGCCATCCAGCAAGATTTCCTCTTGAGTTTTATAGGTCACTGGAAAAACACCTTTTTTTGACAGGGAGGGGAGTTAGGGCATCTTTTTCAATTGCTCTCCCTCCCCCCGGTTTGGATTTTATTTTATTTCTTCCCCACTCCCTCCAGCTTTTTGCCAAGAGGGAATCGGTGCACTGGAGACAGAAAGATCGACAGAGTTGCCCCCCAGGCTTTTAGCTCCCCCTCTAAATGTACAGAGCTCTGCTGGAGAGCCATGACCACAGCAGGGCCCGAGTCCAAGCAGCGTCACTTCCAGGAAGAGGGACGAGTGCCAGGCCACGCGGGGCTTTGCACAAATGCTCTGTGGGCTGTGCAAGCCAAAAGCCATGTGTTATCCAAGACAGTTTCTTGGGCATGACAAATGGGGAGGGGTTATTCCCTCCTGCAGTGTATTTGCTGGATCTTGGAGCGGTCCTCCTCCACCTCTTGAATTGGGGGGGGCTAGGTGTGAGAGAGCGGCCTCCTGGACCTTGTGTCCTTTGTGGCTGCAAAGTGCCCGAGTTGCATCGAGCATCTCCAGATCAGCTTCACTCCGGCTCTTCCGCCCCCCCAGTTCTTCCCCTGGACTGTCCCAACTAGGCGGATTTGCTGTAGGTGCTGTCCCTTGGTGGCTGAACTGTGCCAACATCCATCTCTTCTTGCCAGACTTTTTATAAACTCTGCATTAAATTCCAGGCAGCTGACAGCCACGTGTTTGGGCCAGCCAAGACTGAGGGTGATTCATCAGAGCAAAACCGTTCCCAAGGCCTTTCTAGGAATCATTTAAGTATCTGGGGTAGAAATGCAAGCTTGCTTTTCTCAGGCACCGTAGCAAGGCATGACTTTGGCAATGGCTCTGCTTGATATTCCCTGAGTATTGAGAAATGTGCTAATTGCATCTGGAATTCGGGAGCAAAGATCCATATTTAATAGCTTCTCGATGGACATTCCTATCAATTTCAGCACTGTTCTGCTCAAAGTTGGTGCAATAGGACTTTGATTTCCACTTTACACAGGAGCAAAAGAGGGTGGGATCTCCCGGAGAGTTCCTCCGGGGGGGTGTTAAATTAAGCAGAGGAAATTTACACTGAAGATAGATGGTGCACGGAGTGCCAGAAATATTCTGTGTTCCTGCTCCCAGGAGGCCTTTGGTTCCTCTCTGTAAGCATGGCCAAGTCCTCAAGCCAGGGAGAGGAAGCGGACCTTGCTAAAAAGAGAAAGGACTTAGAATTTTTATAGGGCTGTTTAACTCAGTGCCAGGCCTCTTTTGTGTTTCTGTTTTATACGCCTATATTCTCAGATGTAAAATGTTTTATTACCTCTTATCCTCTCCTGCTTTCTTCTCCCCCCCTTGACCCTGGCAATACCCTAAGTGGATGAGGGGGGCTTGTTTGGATTTAAAAGTGGTCTCCCAGGTCAAATCTTATGCTTTTGACTTGATCCAGCCTTGCAAGATGATGGACTTTCTCCTGAATTAAACCTGGATTTCTTCCTGCCACCATCTCCTGCTTAGCTCAGTTTCCGAGCCCCCCCAAGGATCCCCTCTTCCACATTTCAAGAAGCCCCCACTTCCCCTTCTTTGGGGTGGGGGTCTCCTTTGGACCCCCGCAAAGCACCTGCCAGAGAGAGGGTCCTTTTTTTCGGATTTTACTCACCTCGGGTTCCTCACTATTACATTACTGGAAAGTTGATCGTGCCCGGGGGATCTCCCAGCTGCAGGCAGGATATTTACGTAATTGGAAAAGGCAGAAAAAAGACCAGAGACAAAGGGCTTGGCCAGCTGTATCCACCTTCACCCGGGTTCATCTGCGTCACACTTAACAGGATGTGCAAACCCAGGCCGGGTGCCTCCTTCAGCGTCGTGTGCCCGAGCGGGAAGTGGGTGACTCTGCAGCCAGAGTGAGTGTTCTTGTGAACACGGCCCCCCGGGTGGAAGTTTGCACGGCCTTTGGTAGTTTTGATTCTCCAGCAGCACGGCACTTTGCAAACTCTAAATCACTGTTTTTCAGACTTCACAACTTTAAGAAGTGGGGGCTTCAACTCCCAGAATTCCCCAGCCACCCATTGCGATTCAGGGTGCTGGCCATTGCCTGAGTACAGCCTGGCTGCTTGGCCTATAAAGCCGTACCGGGCTGGAGGAACCGCCTGCCCCCACAGCATCTGCCCGGCCAGTTCGATCTTGCAGGGCTGGCGTGCCCCGGGGTGCTTTGATTAAGCAGTGCCCCCCTCAGGACGAGAGTGGCCTCCCTCTCTGACCCTGGCAGCCGTCGTTTCACCACGGAGGCTGAAAATCGTTCGGCTACCAGGCTGGGGGAACCTGGGACTGGATGAGTCTCTGTCCGAGGATTGTCCGCCCTGTTCAGCTTAGCCCCAAGGCGTGACCGTGGCTCCTCTTGACCCTTGCTCTGGCGCTGCCCGTTGAGGTCCACATCGTCTGGTTCCCTCCGGCTGTGTTGGCTGGGGATTTGTTGACGAGACAATCTGGAAGGGGATCAGGATGGGGAAGGCCCACCTAAATGGGGCGTTTTGGCCGCTGTAAGTCCTAAAACCACAGGGCTCGAAGGGACCTTGCAGGGCTTGTCCCAACTCCTGCCTGGTGCCACCCTGGACAAATGGCTTCCTAATCTTGTCTCGCAAACCTCCGGCGGGGGCACCCACCGCTCCAGGAGGCAGCTGGTCCACGGCTTCGTGGCTCTCATGGTCAACTTCCAGTTCGGAGCTCCCACTGCAGAGCTTGCGTCCCTCTTCGGCGTGGAGGCGCCACACGAAACCTGGAGGTCGTGGAGGGTCCGGCCAGCCCCCTCCCCGTAGTGCAGACTCCAAACTGATTTCCCGTGGCAAGATTCCCAGGTCTGGGCCTGAACCCGCCCAGCCAGTCTGGCGGGCAGTTGGGGCGAGCAGACCGCTGCTGCGTTTCAGGCCTGATCTCATCAGCCGCCCCCCTGGCTCCCCACAGGATGTGCTCCCAGCGCCCGATAATACCCAAAGCCATCAGATTATTACTGCAGGCCACGCGTTTTTCCATTTACTGTAATAAAATACTGAAGAAACAAAACAATTTAAAATTCTAATAAAACTCAAAGCATATCTTCTGCAGCCGAGATGATTCAATTATTTAGCTGTTATTGAATGCAAAGACGGGGAAATAGAACAGCTTGCAAGATGGAGAGAGGGAAATTCTTGCTCCTTGCGGGGAATTTGGGATCACGTTTTTCCCCCCCCCTTCTGCCCAGAAAAATATGAGATGAGGTGGCAACGGGAGCTCATGGTGGAAATGGAACACCATTTTTCCGGGGAGGTTTAGCTTCCTTTGAAAAAAAATTAAATGAAAATTATAAATATTTGTTGTTGTTGTATTTTCCTTGCTGAAGCCCTCAAAGCAGCTGGCAGAAAACAAAAGCAAAATACATAATGAGACACTTAAGTTAAAACAACATAAAACAACATTCAGTAAACAGGCCGTTTAGGGGGTTCTGGCTGGCTTTGCGCTCAGTGCTGCGGGTCCCTTCGATGTGTTTTTCAAACAGGTATCACCTTAATTAGAATGGATTAAATTGGGTCTTAACTCAAGCTTTTTCTAGGCTAATGGGCTTATGAAATGACTTTCTAAAAAAAGAAGTGTTTAATCTTTAATGGTGCGTAGTCTTCGGCCGGCTTCCTCCCCATTCCGTACATCCAGACGTACTTTTTAATGAAACGTTTTAAAAGCATTTTAAATTAAATATTATGTGGCATAGATTAGGGTCCTGTCTTATCCCTATTTTAATGCCGTTGCCTACTTAGGATTTTGAAATGTTGAGATTTTTTTCCCAACGTTTCTTCACACCTACTTGGACCGTGATTTCTTTTCAGGTTAGACTGCTGAAGCTGCTGTTCTCTGGGTTTCTGTTTCTTTGAGAGGGAGGATTCCTGACAAAACCAGGTCATTAATATATCAGAATTGTCATTCCGTATTAGCAGAATTAGAAGAGTGTTTATTTTTGAAAAATGGAGTAACTCTTCTTTTAAAAGAAAAAGAAAAAAACGGGTTGGGGGGACTCCAGCACTCCAGAAGAGTTTCTAGTTGCCAGAAAGACGCTGGAAACCCTGGACTGGCACTGCTAAGGACGTTTGCCCCTGGAAGGAGGGCCTGAGGGTGGCTGCGGTCCAGCATTCTGGCCACCAGCATCCAACCGGCTCACCTGGAAGCCCCCAGACCCAGGCCGGAGGGCGGGTGAGAGCAGAAGGGCCCGGGCTTCACAGAGAGCAGCCCCTGCGGCGGCTGTGGCGGAGGGCCAGGAGGAGGCCAGCCGGTGCGAGCCGGTGGCAGTGTCTCGAGGCGAGTCTGCCGTGGCACAGCGGCGAGGGTGCGAACAGGGAAAGTAATTACGGTCCGTTCGAAAGCAGTAATTACTGCGGGGAGGGGGAGGCGCTTGCCAGCAGAGCTCCGAAGCGCACCAGGAGCCCCACGGAAATTGGTTGCTCTATCATTTTCGCAGCAGGGGTGCTCAGCTCACCCCAAGATGTGACAACACGTGGAATTTGCGGCTTGTCATATCCCGTCCCTGCTTGCGTTCAGGCAGTGACAAAGCCAGTCTCCCTCCTCCTCCGACCCGTGAGTGATGCTTCGGTGGCGCGCGGAGCGTTCTCTGCCCTCCCGAAGCCGAACGCGGCCCGGGGAAGCCGGGGCCCGGCCTGCGCTGCGATTCCGGGGGGCGCGAAGGCGGGGCGAGCGAGATTGGGCACGTGGGCAAGTGGCGCCTGCGGGATTGCTGGGGCATCTCTCCGCATGGGCTGCGGTTCCCCTCCTGCGCGGGCAGACCTTCCCCGGCACCCCGTTCCCTTGCTAACCCTCGTGCCAGGAGCCCGTGTCATTAGGGATTCCACGAGTGTCACCGGCTAATTAGTGTCACTATTAATTGAACGCTGGCAGCGCTCCCACCCCCCAAGGACAGCGGAGTCGGCACGGAGGGGAGTGCAGACGTGCCCTCTGCCTCCCTGGCTCGAAGGTGATTTCAGCAGCCCCGAGCCTGCTCCCTGTGGGTCTCGGCCGCCGTGCCCCAGGGCTCCCCCCGTCCAGACGTTGCCCGCGGCACGCCCAGGGCCTCCGGCCTGGCCTCAGGCACAGCAAAGGGCGAGGCCGCCGGGAGCAGGCCGTCCCACACCTCGGGGGCCGGGGGCCTCCCCCTCTGCTCGGCTCACCATCCCGGCCCTGCCTCCGCTCGATGCCACCTTTCTGCCCGACAAGGGTGTGTGGGTGCAAGCGTGTTTCACTCCGGCAGCAAACTGCCTCGCCCATTAATCGTGGGTTTCCACTGAAACCAGCAGTCGGCTGGAAAGCAGGTTTGCCCGGCGTTCCCCCGTTTCATTAACGTTACAGGCTTTTTACAGGTGTCTTAAATAGGCATTGTTATTAACGAGTCTATTAAGTCAATTAA
>NW_006538432.1:0-11343 GCF_000186305.1 Python bivittatus
TGGCTGGGGGATTCTGGGAGTTGAAGTCCACCCATCTTAAAGTCGCCAAGGTTGAGAAACATTGTTTTATGGATTGGGTGGCCTCTGTTCACATGTGCTAAGCTTGGTTAGCATTAACCTTGGCTAGTCTTGTTGTTTTACTTATCAGGTTGCACAAA
Organism: Python bivittatus; assembly: GCF_000186305.1. Next base: position 159 of record NW_006538432.1, read on the forward strand.
CTTATCCCTCTGGAATAGTTTATGGATATCAACCCACAAAATGGGTTAATTTAGTCACCAGGTTAAGGGTGTTATGGCAATTCAATACAGGAATGCGGTCTTTTCATTCCTAGCATCTTTCAAAAGTGTTATTTCGGGAACTGATACGAAACTCTCCCTTGCAGAATATCAACCTATGATCTGTTCTGTGCATTCTTTTAGCACAGTATTCAATCTCTACCTTCATCCCTGTCCATCTATAGCTGTCCATTTCCCCCAGCAGTTACTATTTCGAGGCCTAAAGAATGCAATTAAGATGCACGTCGCTTGCTTGGTTAAGCAAACTGTGTGAGGGTTTGAATCCCAGCCTCACCACAGAGACTCTTCTGGCATCTCCTGGGCATTCAAAAAAAAAGAGGTACAGCTCCAGCTGAGTCTGCTGAGTCTGAAAACCTAAGCAGGGTTGGCCCTGGTTCATCCTCGGATGGGAGACCAGAGCACAGGCTGGACTGGGAAGGCCACGGCAGAAGGATTCAGGATTGAGAAACCAAGATGGTTTTAATGCCTGGAATTAAGAGTGTCGCAGCTGCTCTTGCTTGGAGATGCTTTGAAGTGGAAATGGCTCTTGCTCTGTGATCTTTGGCATGCAACGCCTGCCTCTTGCATTTCTTAGAAAGATGCTTTTCCTGCTGGCCCCCAGATGACTCTCTGCTCCGCAGAGGTGAGCGGCCATGCCACGTTCTCCTCTCGGCCCACCAAACTGCCATCTGTTCTCGTCTCCCAGAGAGAAGAGCCGATCTTCTAATTTCCACTTTCTCTCAGATTCTTCTATGGGTCACAGTATCCAGCTTGATGTATTCTTTTAAAATACATCCTGAAGTTTCTATGCAAGTCTGGTCCAAATTTCTCCACATCTGTGCATTTTTGTTTGCAGTTCTGCCAGAAGTAGATGCTCTTCGAAAACAATTTCCCCTAACAGAAGGCATATAAATACGGTACATTACTTTTATGATGTCTATGTTTTTGTACATCTTGTCCCTGAATATATTTTTTTGTTCTTGATAACCTTGATCAATACTGCTCTTCTGCACAACTGCAAGTATTTAAGCACGTTAGCTTGTTTTATAACAGGAGAAAATAATGTGTCAATACAGTTCTGTTTTGAAATGATTTTGTGTCTTTCAGGATTCTGCGTTCTGCTCAATTGCGCTGTAACCTATGGGTGGGCATTCTCCAGTGCTCAGTCACATTCTGGCTTAGTAAACTAAGTTTGCAAAGTCAGCATGCTTTGCAAATGAGACCACGGCCCTACAGGTTCCTGTTTCTGCAACAACAAATGCAGAGATGTTCTGGACGTTGGGTTGGCAACACAAGCATCAGCTTGGTGGTTGCCGCAACCCCCTCTCCATTTGCGCGCGTGGCTCTGTGACATTCCTGTGGCTTGCTCTCTGTAATTGTCCTGGCCTTCTCCAATGGCTGTTTCCAGAGTCACCCTGCCTGGTCCTTCCTTGGGGCTGTTTCTATGACTTCCCATCATGGTCCTCAGATGCCAGAATTCTCCTCTTGCTTCCCTGCTTTCCCCCAAGACCATGCTGGGGTAGAGGCATCACTGCTTCTTCTCAGCGGACAGCTTGGATATGTTCCTGGCTATCTTGGTGAGGAGCTGACTGGGAATGAGGATCGGGTTAATGCGATGGCCGCAGTGTCGAAACACTTCCTCCATACACTCCACAGCAACCTTGGCCACAGAAGCTTCGCAATCGCCCTGAAGGTCCCAGAGCGCTGAAATGATAAAAGAGAATTCATACTTCCTGAAAGCTACCTTGAAACCAACCGTGATAAGCTACAGAGCGTATGCAGAACCATCCCTGGTTCAACCTCATGAACTTTTTTACTCACCCAGATAAGCATCTTCAACTTCTTTCGCGGTGACTACATCTGGTTTCATGTACTGGGCACTGCATGCTTGACAGATGAAGAGAGAAAAAACTCAATTTGTGCCTCTGATCCTTGTTTCAACCACCCACATCCCAACCTCCATTGAGGCAATAGCAGTTTTTTAAAAAAAGGCTGGGAAAATCAAGAGGTCCTGCAAAGGGGCAATATCTAGCCAACCTTGGTTGAGATTTGGATTCTGTATCATTGTTGGGTTTTATTTGGTGAGCCTCCCAGAGTCAATTTGAGTTGGGCAGTGTCCAAGTCAAATAAATAATAATTAATCATCATCATCTTGAAAAAAAGCGAAGCAGAGGTGGACCCAATTAATACTTGGGAGATCCTGTGGTAATCCTGGGACTACAGGCAAGACTGGGAAGTTGAAAACATTTCCAGAAGACAAACCACTTCTGTGTTGTTGCCTATATAACTGAGAGAGATGTCCATGTTTGGCTGGCTACCCATTCAACACAAGGGGGATGTTATTTTTTAATAAATTGGGCCAATGTAGGGAGGGAAGGAGCGAGGGACTGGAAATCATAGCAAGGGAGAAGGCACCTGATAACCAGAAGTGCCAGGTGTCCCCATTGTTCAGATCAGCAAGAAGCTGATAGGAATTATGGAGAATCAGCTGGTCAGTCATGGCATAACATCAGCTTCCAATCTGATGCGATGTTGCTTAATTCTCTACTTTTTGATTGTAATTGCCAGCATGCATTGCATTAGGCTGAACATCTGTCTTGGCTTTCCATCCCCTTCTCCAGGAGTTGCATTTGTAATTACCAATTAATATGGCAGCTGCCTCTCGATAGCAGGCATTCTTGCTCTTCAGATAACTCGTCATCTGAGTTAGCATTGTGGGAAACCTTTGCTTGTATTTCAGTGCCTGGGGAAAAGAAGCAACAAACAGGCCATAGACTGTAGCTTCCTCTTTCACAAAGGGTGATGCTTCTAGTCCTTTTTTTAAAAAAATAATTCTTATGGAAGAAATGTTTAACGAAGTAAAAACCATGAAATGATAAAGAAAAAAGTAAACAAAGGAAATAGAAAAAGAAATAGAAATAGAAAAGAAAAGAAAAGGAGAAGAAAGGAAACGAAAAGGAAAAGAAAGTTTATAACGAAGTGGCTTCTGATCTTCTCGACAGCAGTTATAGATACATTTATATTTTGTCCTCTCTCTCTCAAGTTACTCATAATTACCTTCTTTCCAAAAGCTACCCTTTCTAATCCTCAAACCCATAAACCGGTAAGGTTTCTAGTCCTCATGGTTTCATGGAACCCCTGTTGTTCCTGAGAGAGCAGAAATCCAAGGAGAATCCCTCTAGTCAATGTCCTCCAGCCTGGAGCAAAATAATCAACTTTGGGTCATACTCACAATGAACTGGCAGATGTTTAAGTACAAGTTGTTGAGACTGGCATGTATTTCATAATCAAACAGGTTTTTGGGCATGTCCATCCAGTTCATGTAGGAGGCACAGGTGTTGAGTGTATTCCTGGAGACCTAGACCGTGGGATGAAAGATGGAGTCAGAGAGTTCTGATGCTGGTTTTGTACATGCTCTGCAGAAGAAATCCACCTGTTCTCCTAGCTCAGCAGGGGGGAACTTTGATAAGCTAACCGAGGACTAAGAGGTGTCAGTGCAAGGGGGACAGTGATGGCCATCCAGTCTCTGTCCTGAAAGAAGACATCTCTCAGCATCTGTAACAGGATGGTGGAAGAGCCAATCAGGTGCCAAATCTCTCTATTTTAGCAGAAGCAAAGCTGTAGAACAGAGAGAGGACTCTCCATCAATCCTGGGTAGCAGATCTGAGAACTGATGGGACTTGCAGCTTGGTAGCACCAGAAGGGCCACCCGTTGCCTCTTATTATCATAGAAGGATATAGTTAAATGCTCGAGATGCTATCTGGAGAACAGAACAGAACTGCTGGATCAGGCTAAGACCGATCTTGATTCAGGGTTCTGTCCCTCACAGTGGCCAACCAGATGCCTCTGGAGAGCTTGCAAACAGAAGATGGAGACCTACTCTTCCTCCTACAACTGGTATCTGGAGACAGTCTGATATCTGCAGATCACATAGAGAATGCGAACAAGGCTGGAAAGCCACAGAGAAAGGAGATTTTTAAAAAAACAAGTTCTCCAATGAATCTGACTTGGAGACCAAACAGAGCTCAACCCATTCAAGGTCAGTAGATATATACCTGCTTTGTAGTATCCAAAGCCTTCCCCAACCAAACTTCCTTCAGGTGTGTTAGCTCCCATCATCCTCAGTGGTGGTAAGGGATGATGTGAGATGTAGTCTAATAATATCTGGAGGCAGCCAGATGGGAAAGACTCCCATCGTACAATTTGTAGCTCTCATAGGGAAATTCTGTAACACGTGGACAATTTTCGGGTCTACAACAGGCAGCTTTAGGATTATCCAGAACCCCTTTGCATTATCAGGAGTATCCACATGATAGGACAACATTGCCCTGGGTTGGGATGGGGCGCAGGGAGATACCATGAAGGAAGTCGTATGCACAGACCATGAGCTGTAGGTTACCCAGCCCTTCAACTCACTTCTCTGGTGCAACTATCTGCGAGCTGGATAAAGAGAGGAACAAGATTTCGAAGGATGTCTTCCATCATGATGCCTCTTTGTGCCTCTCTCACTCCTTTCAAGAGTGTCCCAAATAGAACGATGGAGGAATATCGCAGTTCACTGTCTTCCTAAGAAGGAAGAGAAGCACATTAGTCACTCCAACAGCAGAGAATCTATGTAGCTCAGGGCCAAACTGTTGGGTTCTTGGTGTGATCTGAACTTGGTGGTTCTCCTGAAGACGTTTTGTTATGGTGACAGGAAAACAACCAAGTTCAGACAACATCAGGAACCCAACAGGTTAGTCACTCTCATATTTTGGTCAGGAAAATCTTGCCATAGTTTTCAGGACTTTCAGTTGAATGAATCCTTCTGCTGCTCTAAGGAACCTTCTCCAATCTGATATCTTCCAGATAGTTAGACTGCAACATTCTTCGTTATCCTAGGTTGGATGGAAATTATAAACCAGGAGAACTGAAGGGCATCAGTGTGACTTTAATTCAAAATGGGATGAACGTGGGCTCCTCAAGTGAATGCTGTCATGACTGGCAGCTCATCTGGGACTAACTTGTCTCAGCAAATTTTGGGAAATCCTCAGGGCAACCCAATGGTTGTGGTTGCCACCTTGACTCTTTTAACCCCTCCCCCATAGATACCCCTGGCCTTGCTATTAGGAAAGTTTTTTTTTCTTTTTCCTAGCATTCAACAAGAAGCTGACTTCCCATAACTTAACTCCATTATTTTGTGTCCTGCAAATTGCGTAATTGACAATTCCATGCTAACTACTGGCAATTGCTGTGAAGTGCTTATAGATCAACCTCTATGATAGACCAGTGTTTCTCAACCTCAGCAACTTTAAGATGTGTGGACTTCAACTTCCAGAATTCCCCAGCCAGCAGAGTTGAAATCCACTCATCTTAAAGTTGCTGACATTGAGAAACACTGATCCAGACTCTTTCCAGATATCAATACCAGATGGACTGGTGTGTGGTTTGCTGGAGCTGAAGGTAGTGATTACTTCATTCTCTTCCAGTCATCTGGCACTTCACCAGTTCTGTAGGATTGCTCAAAGATAATTTGAAAGCTTACGCACTGCTTTATATGACCATAACATAGTTATTGCTGAACTATTTCTAAGCATTCCTGACAAAATTAGAATTCTACAGATGGTCTCCAGGCCATATTTCTGGGAGAAAAAAAGAAATAGAAAAAGAGAGAGGATCAATTTGTCGTGATTTGGTTGACTTACATCACTGAAATACTTCAAGAGGTGTGGGATAAGAGTGGTTGCCTTGTATCCATAGATCTCAGCATCCAGATGTCGGAATGCATATTGAAGAGTCTTGATAGATTCTCTGGCAACATTCTTGTCTTGTTCGCTAGCACAGTTTATCAGGGGAATCAAAACAGGCTCTAAAAACTCATTCTGGAGGAATCAGGGAGAGAAACAAGCAATTAAACATGGCCACTGCAGTTCTCTGTAGTATACACAAACACTTCAGCTTACCCAGTTAAACATACCATAATATGCACCATTCCAAGCACATAAACATATGCACTCCTTCTTTGGGGTTGGTTGTAACTATGAGGAATCAGGATAAGATGTATAAATAAAGAAAACCGTAATAATCAGCATTCCAAGTCAAAATGGTCCATCATCTCCAGATCTGCAAGGGGAGATCTTTGGCAAGCATCTGGAAATAAGAGGCTGGAGGATTTTCAGGTCAGCTCAGTATCTTCCTCATCACAGGAGTTTCAAGACAAATCAGATTTGCACTCGAAGCAAAGCCATAGGAATGCAGTGGCTGGGAAGGCCCCGTGTGAGTTGACTCACTGCAGTAATTTCTTCTCATTGTAGACCCATTAGGAGATCTCAACCAGAAGAGTCAGGCTTCTTCTTTAGACATTGTAAGGAACATCTAAGGATACTTTTTTGAGCCACAAAGTGCAGTAACTCTCACGGTCCATCCCTCTGTTTAGAGATTAATCTGGCTGTTTTTCTTAGGGATATACAAGAATTCTATTGTTGCAGGGAACAAAATTAGTCCTTGGTGGGGCGAATGCAGAGGTAGGCAGTGTGGTGCCCCTGGGTGCAATTTGTCTTCTCTTGTGTCCATCATCTCCTTATCCCACCTGACTTTTAAAAAAGATTATTTTTAAAAAATAAATAACCATGTTTGTTTGTTTGTTTGATTGATTATATGCCATTAAGTTGGTGTCAACTCTTAGCAATCATGATGATCTGTCCTTTACTTGGTCTTCCAACAGTGCACTCATCGCCACCGTAACAGAGTCCATCCACCGTGCTGCTGGTCATCCTCTTACCTCCCACCTTTCCCAGCATTAGAGCCTTCTCCAGAGAGCTAAACCTTAGCATAATGCATCCAAAGTAGTTTGAGCCTTGAGTGAGAATGATTCGTTTGATGGTTCGTTGGTTTGTTTTCTTGGCTGTGCATTGTCTTCTCAATAGCCTTCTCCAACACCAAACCTTAAAAGCGTCAATAGTCTTCCTGTCCTGCTTTTTCAAAGTCCAACTTTTGCTTTGATTGAGTGTCACAGGGAAAACCATGGCTTGCACAATTCTGATCTTTGCAGGTAGAGACACAACACAGCATCTGAATATCTTTTCCAAAACCACTTAGTTTTCTGCTTATTTACAGCAATGTATTTGGGCCCCACTGGGATGGGAGAGGGCACCTCAAGATGCTGCATGCCGTTTAGTGAATGAGTGCCTCACTATGCCATTTTCTGAATGTGCCCTACAACATGCTCTCACAAATGTGCTCCAGGTCCCAAGAGTCAAATTTCTGTCTAGGGCTAACTCAGGCAGGCATGAGGTCCACCTCATATTTGTCTCATTAAAGAACATGCTTCAAGTTTTATCTTTTTTAAAAAAAAATAACTACTTAATGCCATAAGCTTATGCCGTCAACGGCAGTGTAGGCCATTGATGAGGCTCTCTCTGTTTTCAGTGCCTCCTGAGCTGACCAGGTGACTTTACAACTCTAAGCCTTGTTCTATGCACATTACTGTTTGATTTTGATTACGTGCCATCCAGTTGGTGTTGACTCTTGATGACTGCATAGACGGATTTTCTCTAGGAGGATCTGGCCCCAGTCTGGTCCTTCAGATCTTCCAGGGGTGCACCCATCTCTGTAGGAGGTGCAGTGCTGTAGCTGAGTCCATCTCTGTGGCTGCTGGTGTTCCTCTTCTTCTCTTTCCTCCACCCTCCCAGCATTATAGACTTCCCAGATAGCAAGGTCTTTGCATTACTACACACACATTGCTACTACTTTGGGAAATCACTCACCTCCAGCACCCCATCTCTTACCTCAAGGGAGTGCTGCATTAGGTAACCCAGACCCCGAATGCTGAATGCTCGGAACGTGGGATAAGGTTGCATCAACCATTCGTGCAGAATTTCCAGGATGTCTTGCTTCATGAAGAAGAGTCCTATCTCACGGTGATAGAGAAGCTGAGAAACAAGAGTTGTGATGCTGAGTGTGAGCAAAGCAAAGGAAGGAGAAATCCCCCAAGAGTCCGTACTAAGATATTTCAAATTCAGCAATTAAGGGGAGAAGAAAAAAGAAAAGAGAAGAAACCCACTTAAAGATCTGGCAAAGTATGGCAAAAGTTAGAATAAATGATAGTTAGAAGTGTATAAAACTGCCCTCAATGCAAAGCAGAAGAAAAATTTGGGGATCATTATGAAACAGAACACCCTCCAAACATTTCATATGACAGAATTATATTGTCAATTACATATTAGTTGACTGTTTTATAATGGTACACATATAAATAATAGTTATTTCATAATATATTAAACTTACAAAAATGACCTTGTAGAAACACTATAGGAAGGGCATATTAGGGTAATCAGACTAAATATATGTATTTGTATTCAATAGAATATATGTATTCAGTCAGGCGAGTCCAGAGTAACAGCAACAGATACGAAGTCAGAAGAAGAAATAGTACATTTAGTTAATAAAAAGGTAATGCTTTTATTGTGTTATAGCAATGTTTCTCAACCTTGGGAACTTTAAGATGTGTGGACTTCAACTCCCAGCATTCCTTGCTGGCTGGGGAATTCTGGGAGTTGAAGTCCACACATCTTAAAGTTCCCAAGGCTGAGAAACACCGTTATATAGTTTTGAATGATACAATTCTGTTGAACTAAATTATCTAGTTACAGAGGCAAATTTATCAGCGAGTGTATCAGAACATCGATTTTGGCTTTATTCGGTTTATTGCGTTTCTTTCCGCAACGTTAAAAAATATTAAAAGCTAGTAGCCAATGTGGCCAATTCCACGTACATTTTAGCTTCAATTCAATTGGGTGTCATTAGTTTAATGACACCCAACTGAATCATTGGATTGCAAACCATCAGTGACAAAAGGTTAGAAATACAGGATGACGTATAATATAAAATAACAATATAGAAGCCAGCCACAATGATAGGCATGGCAATTAATTTAAATTTTACGGAAATATCTCTTCACGTTTTGAACCAAGACAGGAATCTGGCCATTTTCAGTCAATAAATAAAAGCTGTTTGATTAGATGGGTCACTGGGTCACCTAGCCCTCCAAATCAGGATAGAAAGTAAATAGTCGAGAGTGAGAAATGGGATGTCTACAGAGAAGGGTCAAAAAAGCCAAGATGGCAAGTGTGACTGTATGTTGGAGGCCCCATCCCTTTTAATGTGTAGTATATGTGCAATGCATGTAAAAATGTTTTCTCTTTCAGCCATACCAACACACTGGATTCATAAAATCCAGTTAAACCAAGTCATCCAAAGAGGCTTCAACTGCATAACTGGGTCAAACTTTATTAGTTTCAATCTTAGTTAGTTGTGTCTGAGCATGTTGGGTGAACTGAGTCTGCTTGGCTAATTTATGATTCCAGATACTGCACAAACTCAGAAAATTCGGTTAATTCGGGCCTTCTCGGCTGTGGCCCCCGCCCTTTGGAATATCCTGCCCCTGGAGGTGAGATTGGCCCCTTCGCTCCTGACCTTCTGGAGGGATTTGAAGACCTGGCTCTGCTACCTGGCCTGGGGTGGGGAGGGAAGGCATCAAGGGTGGGGATGGCTGGCCCCTTAGAAGCCTTTCGTCTGCAGCTCTGGTAACCATCAGCCTCTTGGGCTTTTCTTGTCTGGTAATGTTTTGTATAGGTTTTAAGTTTTATATATTTATTGTTTTAATGGATCATGTGAGTTGCCCAGAATCCCCCATTAGGGGGAGATGGGTGGAGATAAATCAAATCAATCAATCAATCAATCAATCAATCAATCAATCAATCAATCAATCCGTGATCAGACAAACGTGTTGTGTAAACCTAGCAAAGGCACAATGGCCCTTTAAAAGCAAAGATAAAAGGGATCATGATCTGGGCCAGCCAACTGGTACTCCATGAAGCTTAAATGGAGAAAGATGGCTTCATAAAGCCAAACAATTAGCCCTGCAGAGCTGGATTAGAAGGAGGGTCCCTGATTGTTATCCAGGCTAGCCAATCAGGGGGAAGAGAATGATGAAATGCTAAGGAAGAAAAATGGCAACTCAGTCCTGAGGGAAGTGTGAGTAAGAAACTCAAACTAAACCCACCTTAGTTTGGTTGGTATAAGCTGAGAAAGAAGGAAATGAACGAAGAGCAAGAATGAAGAGCATTCCTGAATTCTCCGCTGCTTCTGTTTCTTAACCTGGCCTACCTTGAAAGGCTGACAGGGGGAGGGGAGCTCCAGACTATTACAAGACCAGCTCATTGTCACATGAACAGCTGACTGAAGAGGTGGAAAGGAAGCCATTCCAGGTTTGTTGTCACATTATAGAAGATACCCTCATGCCTTCTCAGTTTTCAAGGTGGACCAAGCACAGCTCCCTGCCCCCCACTGGGAAACTCTTAAGTCTTGCCACTCTGAGCATTGCCCCTAGGCCTGTATGGTCTAGCCAATCCCAAGATCACAGTCTGCTCTTGACCATGTAGACCCAGCCTGGGTTCCTTTTCTAGACCTCCAGAGCAGTGTTTCTCAACCTTAGGAACTCTAAGATCTGTGGACTTCAACTCCCAGAATTCCCCAGCCTGGGGAATTCTGAGAGTTGGAGTCCACAGATCTTAGAGTTCCTAAGGTTGAGAAACACTGCTCCAGAGTGTTGGGGTGCACCATGACTTCCTGCTTACCTCAGTGAAGAATGCCATCCCAATGGTCCTCTCTTTTGAATCAGGACGGCGCAAGTACGTGTTGGCCTGTTTGAACATCATCTTGAGGTGCAGTTTGGAAAACATAAACAAGGTCCTGAAAGATCAAATATTGAGGAATCAGACAAGGTCTGCTGGTTAGTGAGAAGAGCCACCAAGGTCGAGAGAGCAATGTTTGAATTATCGGCAGAGGGATTTAATGAATTACTCAGTTTAGAGAATTACTGTGGCTGCCCATCTTAAATTTAAACCCTGGGCGGTTGATAAATAAATAAATAAAACCTCAAAACGCAAATCCAAACAAAGTTAAAAATAACCATATGGATATTTAATGTGGATAAAAATAACCATATAGGTGTTTAATATCCTTGTGGATAGTCTGGAGGTTGAATCATGGCAACTGGACTTCTTTTCTTTTTGGTTAGTCTGTACGATAGGTGGTTTGAGAGAGGAGTGAAGGAATCCATTTATGCCAAAGTGGAAAATCCTTCCC
>NW_006538432.1:11864-24715 GCF_000186305.1 Python bivittatus
CTAGGAGCAAGACATCTACATCTCAAAGACTCTACTAATCACATCTCCTATTGTCCCTTCAATGGGTGTATCAAGCTAGTAAGAAACACAGCCACCCTGGAAGACTTTTATGGAGTCCCCCTAACCAACTCTTTTAGACTGAAGAAGCTGCTTGGACAAGTAGTGAAATATCTCTAACCAAAAAGAAAAGAAGTCCAGTTGCCATGATTTAACCTCCAGACAATTCCACCTGGATGACTGAGAATCTTCATAAACATCCTTGTGAATATTTAATGATGTGGACAAGTCTGGATCCGCCCAAGTTTAGAGAAATCAAGACCTCTCTGAATGGAAACCACTACAAAAGCTGGTGGGTAGCTGAGCCCCCTTTGGTCCCTCTCTAATTATACCACCGAGAAGAGCCAAGATGATTGTAACCTATGTCTCTCTCAGGATAGCTTCACCAAGACTGGGTTAAACCAAGATATTTAGTCTTTTAAAGCATAACATCAATACATTAATTCCTTTGCATGATTGCAGGAGAGTGCAGGTCAGGTCCAGCCATTATTTCCAATTCTCTTGCCCTTCTTAATGCTCACCCACTGAGACCATGACCAGCCTATGTGAGTCTCAGCTGTCATCTTGAAGCCACCAAAATGGCCTTGTCAGAGGCACAAGTAGATATTGTATTATGCCTAAAATTTCATTCCTTTTTTGATGGGGAAGTCCTAAATCTTCCCCATCAAAGGCCATCCTTAACACATGGTGGATATTCAAGGGCCATCTTGGACACGTGGATGATGCAAAGTGGGTGCAGCAGGATTTTATTTTATTTTTCTTGGCCTTTTTGGGAAGAGAGATTTGGTATTTTCTTGTTTTTATCAATTTCATTAAGCCTCTTTGAAGGCTTGATGGATTGATTATGTGCCATCTAGTCTTGTCAACTCTTAGCAACTACATAGGCAGAGGTTCTCCATGACGATCTCTCCCTAACCAGGTTTTCCAACAGTGCTCCCATTGTTACTGTAATGGAATCCATCCACCTTGTTGCTGGTTGTCCTCTTCTTCTGTTTCCTTCCACCTTTCCCAATGTTCTCAAGGGAAGTTTTCGGTACGGTCAAACTCAAATGACTTGTATTCCAAAGATGGCTGAAGTCTGAGTATCTCTAAAGCCTTAGACCCTTTATTTGAATATTGATTATGTGCTATCAAGTCAGTGTTGAGTCTTAAGGACCATATAGATAGATTTTTTCCATGATGATCTATTTGATGATCCATTTGCTTGTTTTCTTCTGAAAGCTTACAATTTATATGTTTCTTGTGCTTTCCACTTCAAAGGATAGGAAACCATGCCAGAGGAAGAGAGGAATGTGTGTTACTGTTTTTATCTTCAGCTTCACTTTGAAGCTGACAATGTGCTCTCAGACTGCATCTGGTGACCCTGGAAGGGACACAAGATTTGCTGGTTGAGCAAATTCAGAAGGTACTTCCTTGTGTACAGAAGCTGCCTTAACACTCTCATTTGGAGTAAAGCCTGGGTCTTAAAGGAAGTTGAATCCTGAAAACTCCAAAGAGGGAGCAAAAGAACTTTTGCATCTGCTCAAGCCCCAGGATTTTCACTTGAGATTTTCCTCCAAAAGTTGCATCAGCTGGGCTACCACGGCTGGCAACACACCAACGGATTTTTTCTCCTGTGTTGAAGTGATACATTTTAATTTTGACTCATGATTGTGTCTAACCTATTGCATTTTGCTTATTTACATATGCACACACCCACGTACCTGTGTAGCGGGTTCTCCAGGGTAAAACCTAGTAACCTAGTAACTCCTATAGCGGCCATAGGCACAGATGCAATGCTTTGCATTGAAAACTGCCTGGAGAGCTTCTGCTATCAACCTAAATAGTCTTGTTTGGATCAATGTTTCTGCTGGGGAATTCTGGGAGTTGAAGTCCACACCTCTTCAAGTGGCCGAGGCTGAGAAACACTGCTCTACAGAGTCTTCCTCTCTCTTGTTAGAAATGCAGAGGAAGTGAAGGTGAGACTTTTCACAGACAGAAGGTGCATTCTGCTTCAGAGATGGGCTCCACTCCCCTAACTTTCCTTCAATTTCCACAGAAGAAATCTGTTTTGGGGGTCAGTTTCTCCTGGTTTCCAAGCAGCAGCACCCACTAGATGGTTGGTCAAAACAGTGGTCCAGGCAGGGTGGGTTGGTTTTTATTTCGGCTGCTGCACACGTCTTGACTTTGGTCCCAGGCCTGGCACTGATGTTTATTATTTGTTCAATGGCCTGTTTTTGTTTTGCTGATTTTGCTGTTTATTAGATTATTTTAGTCTGGGCTCTCTGCTTGATTTAAAGTTTTTAGCAGTTTTTATGCTTTCTCTAGTTTCATGCGCTGCCCAGAGTCCCCTTGAGTTGGGCAGCCAATAAATTTAAATATTATAATAATGATGATGATGATGATAATATTCATTTTGTTACAAAGTTTTTATCCTGTCTTTATTGTTAGCTGCCCAGATGCATGTATTTTAGATGACTGACTGAATGAATGAATGAATGAATGAATGGGCTTGCCTGGCGTCTTTATGCAAGGCCCATGCCTCTGGCCCATGAGCACAATGCATATGCAAAAGGGGTGAGGCTTGTATCACAACACCATAACTGCCCTCTTGTCTGTTTTGACACACACACACACACACACACACACACACGCATGCCACAGATGCTATTGCTTGTAGCCAAGCTGTTCTGTCTGTTGGTTTCTTACCTGACCAGGTGAAGAATGCCATCAAAATAAGTCTCTGGAGTTGACAGCATGCCCCAGCAGCCTACTGACCCCAAAGCATTGTACTCCTTTTTGTAGCCGGCACACACAATCAGGTTTTTTAGAGCTTGCACGGCAGTGCTAGGTCAGACAAAGGAGCAAGAATCAGTGCAAATCATTCAGCTGTTGCCCCCTGCGAAGGCCACGCTTGCACTGACATCAATCTGCCACCCGCCGGCGTTCAGGGTATCTTCAGGTTTCACTTTGCGGCTTGCACAGCAACCACAAAACACAACACAAAGCAAAAAAACCCAAAACACTTTTTTTCTTCCCCTCTAGTAATCAGGTTGGTTGTTGGACTCGAGGTGGTTTGGTTAATTTCAAGTTTCTTTGGCCTGCACCCCAGAGAAGCATCATTTAGACTTTTTTTCTTTTTAACCTCAGGAGAAATAAGCAGCAGCAGCAACAGAATAAGCGACAAACACCTGGCCCAGGAAGAGATGCCTGAACCTACCAAGTGACGATGTTGGGAGAGGCTAGGCATCTGAAGGGTGTGTCAGTACATAACATGGACCTCCCGGCTGGTGGGATGCAGGCAATGATAAGTCAGTTTGCAAGCTAGTCTCTAGATAAGAGATCCTAGTCTGCACAGGCTAATATGAACTGGGGGTAAAAGTGGGCTTGGGCCATACTGGTGGCACACACTGACTCAAAGGTCCCCAAACTGATTGGCGTTGTGTCTCGTCACCTGCAAGGAATGCTGCATATGGCATGACTAGGATGAGGACTGCTAACCAAGTTACACCTACTCTGATCAAAAAGCATTCCATTAAAGCTGTGACTGAACCAAGCCATGATGGCTGGCAGTGTCAGTATCTATGGGCCCATCCTGAGGTGATGTGACTGGGCTCAGTTGCTGTAAACCTTGATGAGTTTTGGGGGGTTCAGCAGTGTTTTGTGAATCTAGCCATGGTTCAATAAAGCAGGAATGTATGAATCTAGTAACCAGGTTAAGTATGTGGTGAGCACACAGCTAAAGAGTGGCCCAGGACTTCCCCTCTCCCCGTCTTTCCCACAGTACAAATACTGAAGGCCAGACATGATTCCCATTCTAAATTATTCACGGACGTTTTTCTTGACATGGAGCATCATCAGTTAATGGTGACTTCACCGCCATGACCTGAGATGGTGGCCAATTTTTTAAGACGGCTTTAAAAGGAAGGAGAAAAGGGTTTTATAATGGATGATGGAGCCATTGATTCGATAAATTGAACCACCAAGGTCAGAGGAGGTTGATCTGCTAAGAAGGCTTCCATCGCTTTGAGCTCCTTGTGAGCTCCACATGTGTAGAAAGTAAGGAAGAAGATCTTGACAGGAATATGCAAGAGCTGTTCCTAGGCAAAGGGGGCTGAAGGATTCTGTAAGCCTTGGGAGACAAGATACTATTTGGAAGAGGCTCCAGCAGGCACCCTAAGAAGGAGAAGGAGGTCCAGCACAGACTTGCAAGATTCCGCTATTCCAGTCAATCTCAATAAAAGTAATTTTAGCCTCCCTAAAGTTGGTTTTAGCCTTCCCGGAGTTGATTTCCTGGTCTGGGCATCTGGTTGGCCATTCTAGGGAGCAAAATCTTCCATTGGGCCAGGCAGGGCAGCCTCTGGTCTCCCAATCTATTTTGTTGCGGCCACCCCTGAGATATGGCAGGGTGAGTATTGAAAATGGGCAGTCTTTTGTCTCCCCATGTTGAGTCCCAGAGAGCCTGGCTTTGCTCCCCAAATTTAAGGTTGACCGTGCTCTGTGAGTTCAGCCAGAAAATATTGCCTGGGGCATACAATTATTATAACAGCATTTAAAACCAGAGCCCCTTCCCTGCCTTAAGAAAAGAGCTAGGAAGAACTTCAGGGCGTGAAAGAGAAGGTGGTGCAAAGTTATGGGACGAGGACTGGGGAGACTTCCATTCAAATACATCCTCAGACCCGGAAGCTTCCTGGGGGATTTTCCCTGGGATGTCCACAGGGACCACCACTGTCCAAAGGGGGATGGTGACCAGGCAGACAAAGCCCTGCCTCTTTTTATATGGGGTTCAATTGCTTGATGGCGTCCGCCATTTTGGGCCATTGACGGCCTATGTGGATTCCCCAGGGACTCAGGCTGTTGTAGGATAAATTAGAGAGGGAATGTTTCCTCAGCTGTCTGGAGCGCTGGAGAAAGATGGGATAGGAATATGAATGAATGAATGAATGAATGAATGAATGAATGAATGAATGAATGAATGAATGAATGATGCAACCCTTCCTGTTTTGCATCTTTGGCCTCCAACCATAGTCCTGGTCCTTCAGGTCCCTGTTGATACATCACCCTCTGCTGCTGTTGGCTTAGGTGGACCCAATCCATGGGAATGACGAGAACGCCTGGAGTGCATCTTGGGGGAAATCTATAGGCAACCGCTCAGGTTTGCACAAATGGAGAAAGGATCCAGCCTGGGCCCAGGAGATCTCTTACCTCAATGGGGTGGATTGTGGCAGAACCTCAGAGGCCACGCTTGTTTTCCTGGATCCATGCTTCTCTGTCCCCATCACGAAATAGATCTGCGTGGCCAGTGCAATTAGCAGGTTGGGGAATTTGTTCTGGAGAGCATCAGAAGCCTCAGGCAAGGAGAGGATGACGCTCAGAGCATTGGTGGCCTAGAAACGGGACAAAAAGAGATTCTCCTTCAGCACAGGAGGTTTCTTAAATTACGAAGTCCAAAAGTGGAACTCTTTTGTGGTGGGCAAGCCAGGGGAACACCTTTTCATTCCCCCGGGGTGCTGAGCAGGAAGTTCTACGTCCGAGCCCTGGTGCAATGTTTTGCTGGAAGTATGACTTCCGAGACACTGATTCTGCAACCCCTCCTGACTTCGAGAGGACAGTGGGGTGCAGATAGAGGATGAAAGGGAGACGAAGCTTGGGCAGAAAGCAGTGCAAGCGAGGCAGAAGAAGGGACAGAGAGATTGCTAATCTGAAGTTACTTTTTTTGCCCTCGTTCCCAAGCTCACTTAGGAGGGTGTGTTCTTGACTCTCCTGATATGACACGCAGTAGTTAGCTAGACTTTCTCCTTTTCTATCATGTATTCTCTTAAATCAATCTCCTTTTGGTTAGTTATCAAACCTGCTCGGCTAATCCTTGCTCAGGTCAGATTCCCATGCTCAGGGCTGTCCAGGAAGCACACAGACAATGCTCCAATCTTCAATGGGGCTTTTTTGGCCTTTGCCCCAAATTTTGTTCCAATTTCAGCCCCCAACCAGTTGGCCCACTGCCTCCCCCCAACTATGGCAGGCCTGCTCTTATGCCTCTGACAAGCTCTGGTGGGGAGAAGTCTTCTTCTCAGACTCTCCCCCTGCATCACCAGGGCCCCATTTCTAGATAAATGAAAAGGGGTGGTTGGTTGACTGTTTACCGCAATTGGCATGATAGACTTGCTGTTTCGCCTCATGTTGCTTTCCGAAATGGGCTCTTCGTCCTGCAGCCTTTTCAGGAGGGGTCTCATAATCTTGGCATTGGAATACGGGTCTGCAACCAGTGCCCTCCATATCTGTGTTGCACTGCTGCAGATTTTCAAAAATAGATTTTGAAAAGTGAGAGCTCTAATACTTTCCCCTTTTCTGTTCAGAAGAAACTTCCCAATAGGGTGGCTTCCAACGTGGCCAAAGGAATTATGGAAATCTATAGATGGGCGGGAGAGACCAAAGGCCTAAGTTTCAGTTGCTCCAATTTAAAACAATGTTCCTACTGGCCAATTGGGGGTGCAGAACAAGGGCGTCAGGATCACTGGCACCCCAACATTCCCACCCACCCAGATCTTTACGAGTGTTTCTAACGCCTTTTCAACAACTGCAACTCAATTAAAATGTTTAATGTAGCTGAAGAAAAAGCTATGAAACATACAAGGAGTAATTGAATTAATAACATTTTGATAATTGAACCTTATTGAAATTAACATTCTATTTTATTTTCTTTGGGTCAATTTTTAGACCACTCATGGCCAAACTCCCCAAGCAGTATACAAAGTGCCCCGAACCTAATAAACTGAAACAGGTAAGATATAGAAATATTGCAAACTTCCATTAACGTAGAATTAAATTATCATTTCAGCAAGAGGGGTCACCATTTTAAACTGTAAACCCAGCTGAACATATCTTTGAGCTAATCCCACTCCTTCAGCCTCTTAAAGGAGACTTCTATCCTTGGTCTGAAAAAAAGGTTGTGCGTCCTTCCATTAAACTATGATTGATCAAATCGGCCGAGGCCACAACATGATTTCTGATTTTTGCTTGTTAAAAAGCAAAGAACTTCCACATAAAAGGAGAAGAAGCAGGCTGGGAGCATTTATGTTTGAGGCTGAGGTAGGTCTGGTCCCCCAATGCTAATCAATTATACCCTAACCTGGCATTCTTTAACCTCAGCTCCCATCATCCACCATCGGCATACACTTCTGGTTCAAATGGAAGCGTAGGGCAACTCTTAATTTGGACAGGATGAACAAGCAATTTAAAGGCAAACTTAGGCCTTGGGTCCAAAGACTCATAAGCAAAATTAGGGAGAAAATATTATCGGCACCAATTTGTGGGGCAGGAAATATTGATTTTCCAGAGGGATTAAAATACTGAAGCAGGCCGTGACTATTACCCATACTTTTCCCCATTTTCTTGGAAATAGTCCATGTCTGAGTGGAAAAGAAAGGTTTCAAACCATTTGTGGCATGAGAAACTTTGACTTCCAATGCCTTGTGGCTAAATTCCTGAGCATGCGCTGTGGCTAAGTATTATATGAAACTGAGACAGTAATTTTGCATCATTTGTTCAATGACTGCTAGAAGACAGAGGTAATGTGTAGCACTGATAGAATCCCCCCACCCCCACCCATTGGTTCCCTTTCCCATTTTTTCAGAAGTTCCTGAAAAATATATTTTTGCGGCTTTGTCTAAGTTACTATCTCCCTGCGAAGGAGAAAGGGTTGCCAACTGATTTGACTGCACGTAGCCTAACTTGCTCCTCTGCCTTTGCAGCATTTGATCGGCAGCAATGAAAGCCTTCTGAAGCATGGAAACTCTTCAAAGTACAGGAGCACCAGCAGGTGAAAAGTTGGCAACTCCGCTGCACCCACAGGGGCACTGTTGAACAGTTGGCAAGCCATGCCATGCCATGCCATCAAAGGCCTGTGCTTCGGTTGGCAATCCCTTCAACAGGGCATCTCTGACATCTGAAATGCCAGGGAACACAGATCTGATAGACAATGGAATAGTTCTAGTTGCACAGTGCCTATAAGAAGAATGAGAGAGAGATGATATGCCATCTCCTTGAGGTCCCTACTTATCGCACTCCACCGAACACTCCAGAAGCATGTCTACCACTCCGTTCAGACGTTTCGAAGCCAGGTGACACACTGACTGCAGCGTTTCTTCTTTGGTGGCCGGGTCAGTAATCTTGGGGAGACGGCTGTAAACTTCCTTGATAATCATGGGCAGCTATGGCAAGAGAGAGAGATCAGGGTGACGAGATCCACCATTGGTCTCCATTTCTTCCCACCCTTTACATCCAAAGGGTGGTTCCTGCTCCCCCTCTTAAGTCAGCTTCTCCCACTGCTTAATTTAGGGGTGGGTGCAGGGTGTGATCAAAAGAGTCAAGATGGTGGCCACGAGGATGTGATTGACGTTCCACCCAATTTTTATATTCATGGCACATAAAAAATGGGCTGAACTTTGATTGCACTGCCCTGAATGCCATCCTGACTTTTTGGTCCACACCCAGCAGATACCTTGGCTTACTCCTTATAGTAAATGGAATTGGGTGTCTGCTAGCAGTTGGGGGCCTCCTATCTTTAATGAGCCCATGTAGAGGGGTTGGAGAAAGGCCTAAAGCTCAGAATGAGCTGAGGATGTTAAGAGCCACAAGAAGAGCCGAGACGCTTCAGATGAAAGGGAGAGGACCTCATTAACGTGGCAACTGCTCTGGGAACACGTCAACACACTAACATGTAGCAGATAAAACGCAGAACTACTCCTCTTTTGGTTCAGTCCTCTCCAAGAAAAAAGGGAGAGTTCCAACAGGAATTCCTTAAGAGTGGGAAAAAGAGGCAGGATTGGAGTCTGAGAGGGATGGAAGTGGGGCCAGGCAATTTCGCTTTACTCTGAATGGGTTTAAATCTTGAGGGTCAGTTGAATTGCACCCAAGGGTACTGAAAGATCTAGCTGATGGGTTTGGATGAAATCAATCTTTAGGCATTATTTCTGAGAACGTATGGAGAACTGATGGAGGAAAAGAGATGCTATACCTAATTTTGGGGGGGGGGGCGGGGGGGGGAGGAAAATCAGGAGAACTAAAAATTGATTAGTCTGACGCTGATACTTATGAAGAAGTGTAAGAACTTTGGAAACAATACGGTTATGTCTGCAGGCTTCCGGGGAAGAAATGGTGGAGTGAAGATGGCTTCGTGAAAGCGGAGCTGACGACCGTGGCGGATTGAAGAGCCACAATCGTCCACAAGTGCCCCAGACAGCTGCTCCTTGGGAGGAGACCACAAAACAAAGGACTGTGGTGGGTTTATCACTCTGGGAGACGAGGGAAGAGCCACCCACTCTTAAGGTATCATTAAACTGGAGGGAAGTATCAAGTGGGAATCACAAAGTTTCATCAACTCTTCAAGATTCTTTAATTGACTTAGGTTTTATGTGATTGCATATTTATCTATTGTTTTAATGAGTTGTGAGCTGCCCAGAGTCCTCCATTAGTGGGAGATGGGCGGGGATACATTTAATAAATAAATACATGAATTAGGGAATGGGGAGAATGTTATCTAAGGACACAACAGAGTGGGGTGATGGAAAGAAGAGCCAAAGTACAGTGTCACTCACGGTCCCCCTCCTGTCTAGACATCAAGAGACTAATCTAGGTCTTCCTATTAGAGGTGAAAAAGAATTCTGCTGGGGTTCCTGCAGGAAGCAAAAGACGAGGAGGAGGAGGAGGAAGAAAACAGAAGAACATAACACAGACAAGTGTCCAGTCCTGTTCTCTCTAATTTCAGAGTGCAAGATGCAACATAATGGAAGGCAGACGCTCACTGAATGTCACGGAAAGCATCAAAAGTAAGAGCAATTTGACAGTGGAATCTGTGACCCAGAACGATGGTGGGAGGGTTCAAACAGAGGTTGGACAACTAATGAGCAGAACTAATTCCCCACCTCTGTGCTACAGCTTTTTCTGAGCTGGTGCCTTTTGATGTATGGGACTACCACCCCCATTAACCCCAGTCAGGTCCAGACTTGACGCCTGAAGACAACTTGGGTAGATAAATGTAGCTTTCGTGAAAACAATGTGGCTGTTTTTGCTCTTACGTTCTTCTGGGATGTCTACCCAATTTAGTCTACTGCCCTGAGATTACCTGGTGGTCTCCCACCCAAGTCCTAGCTTTCTTAAAGCCAGCCAAAGTCAGCTAAGTGCTGTCACTAATAGGAACTCAAAGCGCAAGGCCACGCACGTTCTTGCTTCCCTTTCTACAAGACCTCCTATTTCCCCCTCACTCCAGGCAATGGGTTTTCTTACTTCCTCCATGTCCATCCCACATTCCTCCAGGAAGGAGCTGAGCAGCAGTCCCGCGGCCTGAGAAATGTTCTTGTCTTCGTGTGTGAGCGACCTGATTGCTTTCAGGACAAGCTCTGTGATCTGCGGGGGGGAGAGATGCTCACCAAAGGCCTATTGGAAAGAAGGAAAGGACACCACGTAGAGATGCATCAGGATTTTTACTCATTCTCCCCACAAGCCAAGAGGGCCTTCAGAGACTTTGGCCCAGATTTGGGGAAATCTCTCCATGCAGAGAGGCAGGACTTATTCTGTGTAATCAGGGAGGTCCACTGATATCAGGGGGTGTGTTAAAAAAGTCAACACGGCAGCTGCAATTGCTTGCTCATGGCTGCTGTTTTGACTTTTTTGCCCCCCCGACACTCCTGTGTGTAGCGGAGGCCATATTGATCCCCACAAGATTTCTCCTGGCCCTTTGGGACTGGCAGCGAGATCTTTTGATGCAGGTATGTATCCGGTAAAGCCGTGTTTCTCAACCTTGGCAGCTTTCAGAGGTGTGGACTGCAACTCCCAGAATGCTCAGTGTTGAGCAACACTGCTGGGGGCAGGTAGCATGGACAGCCCCAAAGGGAGGGGCCCTTGGTTATCCCAGCCTTACCCCTTTTAAGTACATAACAGTCGCAGAAGAGAGATGGAAAGTAGGACACCAGGTGATCCATCCTCTACTCTGCACCATGAATGAAACAATTGGGTGGACGGGGATGACGTATGTAATAAAATCCACAACTCCTTCTCTCAGAGAGGTTATTTGTTTGGGGGGCAAAGGCAGATCTCGAAGGGAACAGAGAGAGCTAGGAGTTGAGGACTGAGGCAAGAACCAGTGGGATTTGACACCGACCCACTCCTTCAGAATTTAGCTGGTTGGAATTTCTAGGAAAGGAAAGGAAATCTGGCTAAAAGGAAAGCAGGGGAACACCTGTTTCCAGAGCCTTGTTTTGTGGAAATAGGTAAATATTTTTAGCCAGGAAACTGCGTTAGAACTTTGATTTATTTTGCTGGGTGTGCTAGAAAAGTCACATGGTCTCTTCCTCTTCTGTCTCTGCACAAGTGGACCCTTCTGTGTAAGACTCATTTGTCTTTTAATTCACTTTTTGGAAGGGGAGGTTTTTTTTTTTAATTCACTTTAATTTGGAAGTGGAGATGCTCCCCTAACTTGCAAATTGCAGAGGAACAGCACCATCGTGTGATCTGCTGGAATTCTTATACTGACTTTTAGACCTTCTGTCGGATGGAGGTCAAAAAGGGGCAGCGGTGGTATCATGCAGCCACAACCACCATCTTGACTTTTTTGACCATCCCCGGGGCACAAGGAAGGCAGAAGGACAGGCCAACAAGAAGGAAGAGAGAATGCTGAATGAAAGCGTACCTTAGCCACTTTGGAGATGTTGTTGTAAAAGATGGATGGACCTGAGATGAAGAAATCTTCTCTCAGCCATTTCACAACATTCCCTTTCTTATTCTTGCGCTTCTTCTCCATCTCTTTAGCTTTTGGGGGAGGAAAAAGGATGCTGTTGGAGTTGCTTGTCACCAAAGTGTCCTGGGGGGGGGAGGTACCTGGGGCGAAATAACGCTAGCAGCATCCACCCTTTTCACACTTGCAGGGTGATTTCACACGCATGTACAAATGGGGCGATGCTGTGATACCTTTGGCAATTGGAGCAGGCTCTGCATCTTCACCCAAAAAGAGTACAACTCTCTTAGGGGGACATGGACACCCCCCCAACCCTTTGGGACTTTTTAATCCCAGAAGTGTGCAAAGTTCCCTCCTTGTTGGCGTCTGGAAGATCATGATGATGGCTTCAACCCTAATGAAGGGTTGTTGCTGTCCATCTTGGTGGGGACTGATCTGTTATTATTATTGTTGCTTTTTATATTGTTCTGGGCTGTAACCTGCAGAGTCTTCTGATTGGGGTGGGGTATAAACACTGTAAAATAAATGATTAAACAAACACACTTATTTGTAAGCTGGCCACGTCTGCCCTGGCTTTGCATGAAGCCACAGCTTGATCAGCTCCCATTGATTGAACCAACATGCTACCTGTCATCATCTGATGATGATGTGGCCCGTGTGGTTCTGATGGCTTTGCCAAACCCACATTTGCAAAGAATAAGTGGCCTGCTGGATTCAACCCTGACTTTGTGGAGAGTCAAAAAGTCTCACAGGGAGGAAAAGGAATGTAGCCGTGACAGCTCTTGGGTCACCGTTGGGACCTTCTCTTTGTTAGGGTTGGTGATGTTAAACCTGGCATGGTCTCTCTCTCTCTCTCACACACACACACACTTTGCATGGCATCAGGGCACTCACATTCAGGGGTGCCCACAAGGTATGGTAAAAAACAAAAGAAAAATCAAGATGGTGGCCATGACGGTGTGATGCACACAAAATCAGGGAGGGTTTTGCTTGCACCATCATGACCACCAGCCTAATTTTTTGATCATATTAGAATAGAATAGAATAGAATAGAATAGAATAGAATAGAATAGAATAGAATAGAATA
>NW_006538433.1:918-13619 GCF_000186305.1 Python bivittatus
TTCTTCTACACCGCCACCCTTATCTCGCGTGCGATCCCCCCCCCCCACAAACCCCCCCCCCGGTTGTGCGGGGGGGGGAAAATTCGGGGAAGTTGAAGTCCACACAGCTGAAAGTTGCCAAGGTTGAGAAACACTGCCTTAATGTGTCACCACCCCTTCTCTGCTTTAACTGGGAACCAAAAACTCTCTTAGAGTTTCACAACAACCTTGTCACCCATGTTGCACCACAGAGTTGGCCCAGGACTCCCTTTGGCTTTCCAGGGCTCCCTCTGCACCACCTCAACTCCACAAACCCAGCCTTGTTTGCTTGTTTTTATGACTTTGCTCCGTCCCAAAAGCTGAGCTGAAAACTCTCCGTTGTGTTTTCGCCAGCCAGATGGCAAAAGGGCCATTATGGCTCCCTTCCTCATGGACGGTACATTTTTCCAACAACATTAACATGACAATATCGCTCCCCCAACCAACCCTCGCCCTTACCGAAGACAAGTTCTAAACAAGAGGATAAGGCAGGTATTTCTGCAACGAGATGGAAGAAAACGTTCTTAAAGCTCTCTGCTTTGTCCTTAATACATATGCTGAAACGGGGCTGCTTGGGGAATAAATTATAATAAAAATACCCTTTCAAGCCTGGGGTTGGAGATGCGCTCAAGATGCTCTTTACTTTAAGACAGAATTTGCCAGCTGTTAAATGCCCTTAAATGTTCCTTGCGATGCATTGGGTCGAATAGATAAAAACATTTTAATGAGTTGCTTTAGTGCAACTGAATTTCCATCTTTGGAAGGGGAGCGCTTTCTCCCCATTTGCGTTCAACCCTTCCGGCTAACAAGCTCTCTGGAGGTTGTGTTGTCTAACTAGCAAAGCCAGGAATGGAGCAGGAATTTTTATGAGTTGCAAAGGCCCTACCTGTTGAAATGAGGAGTAGTCTGCAGATAACCTGGAGGAAACTCCTGGGCTGTGTTCACACAATTCCCTTGTGAGGAAAATCAGTTGTCAGAGGAATGGGATCGTTTAAATCAAATGGAGACATCAGGAATTTGCAATAGCCTTGGAACCAGCCTGTTGTAAATCTTATCAGAACGTATCCATGTCAACCCAGGAATCTGTCCTCCAGATGCCAATAAAGGATGTCTTCTTCCTGGCATTTGGCACCTTCAAGGGCACCCTCCTTTTGAACTGTTTCTTCTCACTAAGACAATTGTTTTCTTTGAAGATCGTAGATAGCAGAAAGGCAGGAAGTAATCTGAGATCCGTTGCTTATCAACACATATGGCTGCATCATTTTTCCCATCTCTGAAATGTATAAATATCAGCACATCTTTTTTTGTTTGTAGGGGTGTCTCTCACTATCCTTTTGGGGTCCTCATGCTGGCTGGGGAATTCTGGGAGTGGAAATCCACACAACTTCCAGTGGCCAAGGTTGAGAAATGAGTTGGTTTATATGATAAACACTGCAATGAGCCTTGATTATTTGATTTGGGTCCTGCATTTCGATTCCACACCCTTCTTTTGGTCCCTGAATGAGCTCAGAGTTGACACAATTCATGATCCAATAATGAACCAGACAGGCTGGTTTTGTAATTGCTAAAAATGAACCCAGGTTAAAACTAACTGCACTTAGCCTGTCATGGTGAAAGTTGCTTAGTTTCTGGCTGAGTTGCTTAGTTTCTGATTGAGCTGGCAAAGTGTGTGGTGTGAACCGAAGTCATCTGCCCGGGGACAGACCTGTGGGGGCAAGTGATGCAATGTGCATGTTGATGTAAATGCAGCCTCTAATGTGTGCAACATCATTGCACAAGTGCAAAAGGGTGAAGCTTGCATTGTGACATCACAATGCATGTTGCGTCATTGTGGCTAGCCGCAGACACTTATGGTATGAAGGCAGAGCTGATGGATGGAGCCAAGTCACAGCCAGGGAATATCAACAAGGCTTTGAAAATGATTTAATGTTCTTGTCTAGGAGGTGTGGCCAAGAGTCCAGCAGCAGATGAGAATATGGATTAGGCTTCTGACCGATGGTAAAAGATCTGGATATGTTTCACGTACAGAAGAGATGATTGATAGCCATCTTCTGAAGGGTTGCTGTCACATAGAAGGAGGACTGGATTTATGGTCTCTTGTTCCAAACGGCAGGACCAGAAGCAATCTGCAAGGAAGGAAGTTCAGGCTACGTTTCAGGAGGATGGCAGTTCATGTGGAACCTGGCTGGCACATGAAGTGGCGAGTTCTCCCTTGCTGGAGGTCTTTAAGCAGGGGCTGGGTGGTCATGGGTCAGAGATGCCAAAGTGGATCCCGCCCTGAGCCCTAGATGATATCTATAGTCCTCTCCCCAACTCCATGATTCAAATGCTAAATCAGCCTGATGTTTAGGGCAAAGCTCAACCATCAAGCCATCTGGCACAGTGCACATGCCACCATTTCCATTTTGACATCAACGTGGCTTCTCTTGAATGCTCTTTTACCTCTCATCTCTTTCTCCACCCAACAGGTCTACATCCAGGGTTGGTCCTGACTCAGAGCATCTGCTTCTTCAGTAGGCAGTAGTTCAACACAGCTCAGCAGGAGCCTTTGGACCCACAGTCACATTTGAAAAGTTGGATTGGACTGCAGGGCTCAGCAGAAGCTATCTGAGAGCCGCAGAACATATGGTAGAGGGGCAACCAGGAAATGAACATTTAGTAAACACCTCTTGAAGTTAACTCTACTGAGGTCTTCCTGATTTACTACAAACAGCTTAATTTGCTCAAGAGGGTCTGGAAAGACACAGGACCACGAGGAAGATAAAGCTGTTTGTTTTATATACTACTGAAGCTCACCTCTGGGCCCCAGGCAGAGGTGTCAACCTTTGATTAGTGCTTTATGGCTGCTTCTGAGTGTTGGGGAAAGGTTACATTTCCGTTCCAAAGTGGTTTCTCCGAGGACAGCTTTGCTAGAGCAAAGAACGAATCTGACACTCTCTTCTGCCCCTCCCTGCGGTGATGATATTGTTTGATTCCTTCCACCCACTGGAAGGAGGAAGAGATGGACTGGGCGAGAGCTGGGCTAAGGAACCTGTCTGTCTGTTTATTTCATTCAGGGGCGTCCACAAGGTATGGTCAAAAGAGTCAAGATGGCAGCCACGACACTGTAACTGATACTCCCCTTGCTTTTTAAGCGCATGTGGAACGTGCATAAAAAACTAGCGGAGCTTTGACCGCACCGTCTTGGCCATCTTGATCTTCTGACCACGCTTTGTGGACACCCCTGATTCCATTACGCTATTCGTGAAAAGTTTTCTTCACTCTGCTCTCAGGGAGGGAAACAAGAGAAGGGTTTTAAAAGGGCTTATTTTCAAATCAAGCAAGGGTCACATGAAACTGAAAATAGCTGCCCCAAAACATCTGCAATCCCTTACAAAATGAATAGCGATGATGATGATGATGATGATGATGATGATGATGATGATGATGATATACAGAGTTATGGAATAAAATGGCAACTTTTCCCCCCACAGTTGATAGAGCATCAGAACAGTGGAATTGTCAAAAGAGCAGAGAAAATTAGAATTATCCAACATTACAACATTCAGCTTAGAAAAAACAGCTTGGCTTGGAACCAGATATATAATACAGTGATAGGTGGATGATTTTTAGGGTTTTGGATAAAGCTGGCAGTGTTTCCTGAGCATTCAGAATTTTGCACTAAATTGTGGTTAGATACTAAATGATGTCTATGGGGGCCATCAGAACTTCCTGAGCGTTCTTTAGAAGATATAACAACAACAACACCCAATTTACAATATCCTTGGATTGAGTATAAAAGGTATTTGACTCTGTCCCATATTACATTGCTGGATGCAGAAATGTTTGGAAATTTGGCATTAGTGTGAACACCAAGAAGAAGTTTTGAAAAAAATGAAAAACAGCTTCCATGGTAAATGGTGAAGAAATTGGGAATGTAAATGTTAAGAGAGGATTTCTGTCAACAGAAGTCATGTGTCCATTGCTTTTTATCATCTCAGTAATACCCCTCGCACATATCCTGAATAAAACCAAACTTGAATTTCAACTGTTAAAACACAGTGGGGAAAAAAAAATCCTTCTTGTTACACATGGATGATTTGAAGCTCCATGAAGAATCAAAACTGAAATCGAATCTTTACTTAATACTGTAGGGATACCCAGTGATAATATCAAAGTAGAATTTGGATTTGACAGATGTGTGATGCTCAGCGTAGAAAGGAAAAATTGAACAAAATAAAGGGAGGGGGGCAATTTGAAATGGGAATTTCTTACAATCTGTGCCCGCAGAGGAAGGCTATAAATATCTAGGAGTACTTGAATCAGATAATATCTTGCAATGGTGAAGTTAAAAAGAAAACCAGTTCAGAATGTTTAAAATGAGTGCAAAATTTTCTAAATTCAGCATTTAATGTTAGAAATACAACCAAAGTGATACCATTAACCTGCTGGTATATTAGACTGGACGCAGCTTGAACTGGACAATTTCGATTGAAAAACCCAAAAACAATGACCGTGTATAGGGCATTGCATCTGCAAAGTTATGTTGATCAAATATACTTAGTGCAAAAAATAGGAAGTCATGGTTTACTGCAGGTAAAAGAGAGAGTTGAAGAATGAAACATGAATTAAATGATTACACAAGGCAAAGTTTGCAAAGAAAACGACATAAGCCAAAAATTATTATTCAAGCAAATATTTGGACATGTAAACTTACTTCTGCCTGTGGCAGTGATCATGCCATGTCCTGATTACTAAGCTGGAGAAGCTTGGGTTTCTATCTGTATGGGTGACTACATGTGAGCGCTGTTTGCTCTGGAGTACTCCCAAAGGTATCTGCTCCCAAATGAGAGCCAGCTTGGTCTAGTGGTGAAGGCTCCAGGCTAGAAAGCAGGAGGTGGTGAGTTCTAGTCCTGCCTTAGGCATGAAGGCCAGCGGGGTGACTTGGGGCCAGTCCCTCTCGCTCAGTCCACGACGTCAAGCTCAGGTGACAAGCCGGTCAGTCAATTCCTGTCACAACCAATGGATTCAGTTGATCTGGGGGGGGAAAATGGACCCTGCACCTGTAGGAAAAATGCTAGGAATAAAAAAAAATAAAAAAATTGGAGAAGTAAACCATTACATGGCCAAGAAACTGAAAATGAAGTGGGCAACATCAGAAATTGGTAATAGTTGAAAGCTGACACACTGAAGATGGAAACAGAAGGATTATTTTTTGCTCTTCAAGAGGCAGCATTAAACAAATGTGATGAGATCCAGGATTTAGCAGCTAATACAGAGATTGTAAAGAAAATAAAATGAAACCATGGATCACATAATGAGTGGATGGGAGGCAAAAGCCCCAGTGCGTTTTCATGAGAACTCCGATCTCCCTGATCCTAGTCTAGCACCTTAAACACAAAACCACACTGGCTCTCAAAAACTTTTTGACTCTTCACAGATAATGGCATAGGTTGTTGTGGCTGTTGTTAATAGTATTATTATACTATAATTTAGATCAGTGTTTCTCAACCTTGGCACACTGGCTGGGGAAATCTGGGAGTTGAAGTCCACAGATCTTAGAGTGGCCAAGGTTGAGAAACACTGATTTGGATTTATAACTTCCTTTTTCTCCAGGAGGTCAAGCTGGGGCCTCCCTTCATTTTAACTTCACAACAATAACCCAGTAAGTAGACTACAGAGAAAGAGAGGGAGGGAGGGAGGAACCAAGAAAGAGACTATCTGGGCCACCCAAGGTCACCCAGTGAGTTTTTCCGGGCATCACCGACCGCATGGCTGCTCCAGGGTCTAATTGTGCAAGAATCATAGTCCTCTTAATATGGTGGGTGAGTTGGGGAAGCAGGGGCACATCTCTCGCAGCAGTTTGTTTTTTCCAATAAATCATCATCAAGGAAGCAGACAAGCTTCCCTCTCCGCAAACTCACGACTTCTTGAAAAGTAAATGGCTTTTCGTCTCTGCTGTCAGCTGGACAAGGTAGCCTTCCGCTGCGATTACAAGCCCCCGGTTGAGGCTTCTGGATTTCTCAACCCATTTTTATTCCCAGAAAGACAGACCGTCTATCCTTCCCATCCGCATAAGCATCGGGGGATAAGTGTCGCTTATTTGCAAAGTTTTGGGGGAAAAAAGCAGAGAAAGAGAAGATGTGACCGCTGGGGGGAAAAGCAGGCGAAGAACCTTTAAATTCAGAAGAGAACGACGTGTCAAAATTCTTTAAACCATGATAAATGTTGCAAAAGGATCCAGCTTTTTCCAAGCGGAATTGAGTGATGGTGATTTATGAGGTTGGAGATTTTTCTAAAGCAAGTCGTTTTCGGAGAAGAAAGAAAGGTCACCATCCTGCAGGCCTTACATAGCTTATCTTAGACTCTGACAACATGCGATTCTTCCAAATTTCTAGGTGACAGACTTGTTTGCCTGCTTGGGGAGAACCACCATGAACAACCATCGTTGGGAGGGAAATAAGAAGAGATACACACTGACCTGTTGGCCCCTTGTGCTCCCTGAATGGATCTGCTGCCCCTTCCAACACCCAGACAGAGATAAAAGTCATGGAGCCAGAAAATGGAATTGAAACCTGGATCCTGTAAAACAGTAATGAAGAGGGAGGAAAAAAAAGTAATGAAGAGGGAGAAAAAAAAGGCCCCCAAAGAGAGAGGCAAGTTTAATCAGTGTTTCCTTTAAAACAGAGGAAGGCGCTCTTTTGACTCATGGCTTCAGGGTAACCCAGCCAAGAATAACACGTCACGTGCCTTTCAGATGATGGATGCAACCCACAGAGTGACCTTCTTGAAGCTACGGCATTTTTAGTAGGGCTGTGCGCCGAATGGAGCAATGTGTTTCATTTTCAACCTGAAACAAACAGGTTGAGTCTGAGGTGGGCTGGTGTGTGTTAGTAAAATATAACCCCATTCACATGAGCTTCATTCACTACCAACCCTAAAAGGAACCAACCCCATACGTGTGAACTGCTTCTGGTTTGGCAGAACAGGTTTTGGCCCAATTCAGAGGGGTCTTATAGGGAAAGGTAGGGCATAGCTCACGTGCCACACCCTCCTCACTCTCCTCTGTCTCCCCATGGCCCATCAACCAATCTTCCCAGCACCTTTTGGAAAGTTCACACAGCCAGCCAGTTGAATACGTTGCTCCTGGAGCCGAGGACATCAGCAGCAGCTAAGGGGAGGGAGGAAAAGGAAGGTGCTAGGAAGATGGGGTGTCCAGCAGGGTGCCACTGCCAACATCCTTGACTTTTCCCCATCCTTCTTCCTGAAACACCTGTGCACATTTTGGTCCTGTCTCCGAACCTAACACGCATATTTCAGTCTAGACATGGATCCCTCAGGAATGTTCTGAAAGAGTAGAGAAGCACCTTTTCTGATCAAGAATTAAAAGGCTTAAGCTGTACTGGAGACAGGAGGAAGAGACGCAGACTAGGCAATGGTCAGATAAGAGGCAGCTGAGCCCGTAGAAGGAAAGGGGGCATGGCAAGCGTCTCAGAAGGGACCCTCCCTAGTTTCTTGGGCTGGAAAGGCAAGGGGGGAGAGAAGTACACTCAGACTTGCAAGACTTGCAAGGAATCTAAAATAAAGATAGAGCTGGTACTTCTGGATGTGCTTCTTGTTTGGACTACTTTGCAAGGCTGACCTAAGTTTTTGGGAGTTGCAGGATCAAGCCTTGAGCCATATGGCACCCCCTTGTGGAATGGTCAAGATCTCACCTGCTTCCAACCAGAACCACCTACTCAGGTAGACCCGAGCCACCCCTCCAAGCCTTGGCAAACATCCCAAATCATAGACCGCGTGTTCCATGATCCTGAATGCCCCTGGGAAGTGTAACAAGACAAAGATGGCTGGGGCATTTCTGTGGCCCTGGGCTTTCTTTCTTCCTTCTGCCCACTCTTTTGGTTATTTTAAAAATTATTCCCCTTTATTTGGGAGGGTTCAGGGACCACTTGGAGATCTGGTGAGCAACCTAGTACCTGAACGAGCACGAGGTTGCCAGTCCTTGAATTTTGATTGATTGATTGATTGATTGACTGATTGATTAATTATGTGCCATCAAGTCAGTGTTGATTCTTAATATCCACATAGATGGACCTTCTCCAGAAAGATCTGTCCCCAACCTGGTCCTAGTACCTGAACGAGCACGAGGTTGCCAGTCCTTGAATTTTGATTGATTGATTGATTGATTGACTGATTGATTAATTAATTATGTGCCATCAAGTCAGTGTTGATGATTAATATCCACATAGATGGACCTTCTCCAGAAAGATCTGTCCCCAACCTGGTCCTTCAGGTCTCCTAACTGTGCACCCATTGCCACTGCAACTGAGTCCATCCATCTTGCTGCTGGTCATCCTCTTCTTCTCTTTCCTTCCACCCTTCCCAGCATTAGAGCCTCCTCCAGAGAGCTGGGTCTTCGCATCATGTAAAACAAACTAACTTTATATTTGTGGAGTCCTTGGTGCTCTCTGAGCTTGGTTGCTTCCTTGCAGATGTTTCACTACCCAACTAGGTAACATCACTGGTGCTAGTTGGGTAATGAAACATCTTCAAGTCAACAACCAAGCTCAGAGAGCCCCAAGAACTCCATGGTTCAACCCTGAGCTACAGATATTCTCTTCTATTGAAACTTTATATTGCCTGCCTGCCAATGTGTTGGGTCAGGGATGGCAAGGTGGTCTATTCCATGCGTCATACATAGCACAAAATTTTCTTTGTTTATTATGCTCCAACCTGCCAGCATGACGTCTGTCTGTTTCTCAAACCCGAAAGGAATAGAACTGCGAAAGAGATTCCGCTCGGGGGATGAAACAGCGTTTGCCAATTTGGGATGCTCTTTCTCTAATCTCAGATAAGGAAAGAAGTCTAAATAATCAGTGAGATTTAATGGAGGCTATTGCAGAACTTACTGACCAACCAGCCCTCCCAAAAACAATGTTGCACTGCTTGATTCACTAAAACAATAGCACAGCCAACACCATACATATTTGGTCACTGCCTCAGAATGTCCTCGGGCTTGCCAAAAATGCAGAGATGTTGAAACAAAAACCACACCATTCTCTTGATTTTTTTTTCAGCCACCCCCCATCCCCTACCCCATGAATGCCCTTGCCTCAGACATTTCAGCAGTTCATGAGAATAATCAGCTTTTGGACCAGAGGTGACTATCAACCTAACCAACTCTCCAGACATCTGGCAACTCACTGCTGACAGTCCTGGCTCTCTGCTGGCCAGTTTGTGCCTGAATGCTCCTGATGCTGCTGGCGACAGACACAAGCAAGTTCACGCGTCATGCTTGCACATTGGATGCGAATGACCGGTCCTCTCTTGCATAGGTTGTAGTGAGAGAGGAATGAAAGACTGGACAGCAGCAGCCCAGGAGCAGCGCTGAAGTAGGAAATGCACCTCGATCCTCTCAGTTTGTCTCTGTTCCTTTCCTATTTTTAATTCTGGCAAGCCTGCCCGGATGAGGACAGTGGGCAGAATGTTTCACCTGTTTCTGATGTTTCTGATACGCACCAGAATCATGTCACCTGCCTCATGACATCATTATGCACAGGATGCAAGTTATGTCATTCCCATATTCGCATGAGGATGCCTGCAGGCACGTGACATCACTTTTCCCTGGCCCTTCCTCCCTAGAGATGCCTATCTGTCTGTCTGTCTGTCTGTCTATCTAATTTGTCACCGCCCATCTCGTTGAAATGATCTGGGCAGTCTACAGCAGAGATAAAATTAATTAAAATGCAATATAAAACAGTCCTAATAATAAATAACTTCCAAGGAAGGTGGAGGGTTGGCGAATAATTCAAGGGAGCTTCATCAGGGCGCTAACCATCCCAAGGACAGTGAGAGCCCATATCGCCCCATGCACACTGGCAGAACCAGGCCTTTAATCCTTTTCAGAAAGCTGGGAGGGTCGGGGCCCGTCGCACCTCTGGGGGGAGAATATTCCAAAGGGTGGGGGCGGCAGCAGAGAAGGGTCTCCTCCTGGGCCCTGGAAATATTGTTTCCCTCCCAAATTGATATTGCACATGTGTGTGTGCTTGTGTGTGTTTGTGTGTCAAAAAAAGCAAGATGCAGGAGGCCTCAACTGTGTAATTGAAGACCTGCCCCTCTTTTTACATGTATTGTGTTCCTGGCTGCCATTTTGACTTTTTGACACTTCCCCCTTGGCCCTCCTTTACCTGTTAGTTCAGTCTGCTGCATCTGTTGCTAAAACAGTCCCTGTTTTATGTTGTGCACAATTGCCACTCAGGCAAGAGGAAAATAAGAATCAGTTGAGACCCCAACCTTTAGCACTTACAAAGCAGAGAAGTGCAGCAAAGATGAGATGCTGTTAATCTGGGTTTAAAGAGTTAATTACAGGTAGTCCTTGACTTATGACCATTGGTTCAGCAACCATTCAAAGTTGCAGCGGCCCTCAACAAAGGGACTTACGACATGTGCCCAAAGTTACAGCCAAGTGATCATTAGTGCCCCTGCGGTCAAGTGATCAAAATTTGGGTGCTTGGCAGCCTGCCCTCACTTATGACCATAGGGAGGCTTTAACTCCCCTCACCTGCCTATCTCCCCCATCTATCCCCTTTTGTCCCCACTGCTACCCTGAACTCCCCGCCCCAGTTGACCTTCGCCATCTTCTTGCTCCCGCTGCTGACCAGGCGTGCCCAGTCTGGCTGCTGGGCTGGGCTGGGCTGGGCTGGGCTGGGGCTGGGCTTTGTGTTACCAAAAAGAAGAAAAGCAGCCCCTGAGTGTCTTGGCTGCACCTGCGGATTGGAACTGCCTGGGAATTGCAAGGAAAGGCTCCAACGGAGCTGAGCCAAACTGGGGTCTGACTTCTCCACCCTGCTTCTCCCTGCGTCTCCTCGCCCCTCTTCCCAACCCTCATTCGCCTGCTGGGTTTTCCCAGGACGAAAGCAGAGCAGCTCCCCCAGCCCAGTTGCCAGTCTAAGCATGCAGGCAATGGCTGCCCCCTTTAAAAACATCTGCCGCCAAAGGAAGACTGAAGGAACGGGGCAAACCAATTGGGAGTCTGAGCTCCACGCTTCCTCCCCCCCCAAACCTTTCAATTTGGAAGAAAGACTCAAAGAGGATTCCGGCTTCCGGTGCCTCGCAGCTAACGAGTGCGCGACCAGGGCTTGCTAGCAGAGCAACTGCAGCCCCCACGCAGGGCTCCGTTCCTGCAAGGACCACGCCACCACCTTCTTTGTCCCCCCGTCCGAGAGGAGCGTGCCTGTCCCTAAAGGCCGTGCGACGGTGCGGATTCGACTCCTGCAAGATGCTTCCCAGGGCAAATGCTCTTTGATGCCTTTCTGCGCTATGAAAAAACAAAACAAGAAAAAAGGTGAAAAGCAGTCCCTGAGCCAGGGTGCACTGGGGCTGCTTTTTAGTTTTTGTTTTGCAGCGCAAAGCCCAGCTGGGCACATCTCATCAGCAGCAGGAGCAAGAAGATGGTGGCCAAGGTCAGCTGGGCGGCAGGGGCCTTGGAGTGCCAGGTGCTGAGGGCCACTGCAGCTGGGACTGGGCTGGGGAGGTTGTGGCTTCCTGGGGTGTGGCAAGCAGCCCCAGAGTCATGTAGTTCTGGGTTCCTTGCCACCCCACAATCAGGGTGCAGGGTGGCCAAAAGGGCAGAGATGAGGGGAAACAGGGGGGTGGGGGGAGTTGGAGGCAGCGCCTTACCATACTGAGGCTCCAGGCTGGGAGGGACCAACCCTGGAGTGGCTTGGATTGGGGTGGACGCTCGGCTAATGACCAATGAAATTCACTTAACAACGGTAACGGGGACTGCCAGGATTGCTGTCACTAAGTGATGCGGACCTGTGATGTCTCGTTTTACGACCGCATCGCTTAGCAATGGAAATTCCGGTCCTAATTGTGGTTGTAAGTCGAGGACTGTCTGTATAGGATCCCTTTTCAGCTTTAGTCCTAGAATAAGTTTAACATATCTACCTGCCAAAAGGTAGGCTGGGGAATGGATTGCTTTGCTGAATGGCTTGAACAGCTTACTAATATTGATTAGGAGGGAGAGAAAGAAAGGGTAGGAACTGGCAGCCAGTCCCGCTGGGTTGAAAAATAAAAGAATGAAGGTGCATTATAATGCAGAACTGGGTGGGAAAATACGTGCCCCTCTGTGATTCTGGCCCATTGGCAGCTTTTCCCACAGAGGGAAGAACCGACCCCACTGCCAGGCCTGTCTTCTTTCTGCCTCCAGACTAATTTTCATGCTGGGAAAAGGATTTTGGAATTTGGGAGCAAGCTTCCGAACATCTCTCTTTTATCTTTTCCAGGGTTGGAGACTGCTCGGGATCTGGCAGAATCTTGTCAGGGTGGAGAGGTTTGAAATGGTGTGTCAGAGCTGGGAGGAAAAATAAACATTAAGCAACGAGGTCCCGAAAAGGCAAGCAGAAAATTATTAGATCCAGAGAGAGGCCTTGCTGCTTCCCAGTCATCATAACCATAGCAACTGACCGAGGTTTCCCATCTCGTCTCTTGTGGCATTCAGGAAGACACGCACAGGCATGTGTGTTCCCTGCCATTCACTTTGCTCCTCCCTCCCACGTGTCATGCTAAGAGCACCAAGGTCAAATGGCACCGTCTGCAGAAGCCAGTACATCATGCTCTCAGTGTTTCTCAACCTTGGGAACTTCAAGAGGCATGGACTTCAACTCCCAGAATTCCCCAGCCAGCATGAAGTCCACACCTCT
>NW_006538433.1:16538-28574 GCF_000186305.1 Python bivittatus
CTCAACGTAAATTTCAAACCTTTGTTCCACATATTTTCCTATTGTTCCAACATAATATTGTATCCAAAATTTTTAGCCCATTTAATCATACAATCCTTGACTTGTTCATCTTCTAAGTTCACCTGTGAGAACATCTTATACATTGAGAAGCTCGAAAATCAGTTGCTTACTCTATGTTTTGACTGTGTCCTTATTAATTTTACTTCTTGGTGTGTGTGTGTGTGCGTGTGTGTGTGTGTGTGATGCTTGCAGAGGGCATTTAAATATTTCCTCTTGTAAAAGGCCTCACCCTTGGGGATGTTGGACCAATTTTTCCCAGACATATATGAATTCTCATTAAATTGCTTATAACATATTAACGCCTCTGCTTTTCTCCATGGGGAACAGACCGATTATACTTCAGTTGTTAATTCCACCTCATTCTAGAATTACCCCAAGTGAAACATTTCCAAATTAGAGATATGTAGGAAATTGGGTTTTCAGGGTTCATACACGGAGAACCAGTTGTTCTGAGATCTGTGATGAATTTGATTGGGTGAACTACAGCAGCCTCTCTGCTAGCCTATTTATTCTGGTGAATTTCATTCTTATGATTCGCTTACTATTACAAAGACCGTATTCATCCTTAAAATATATCTTATCACCTGCTAGCATAGTATGATCTACCTTCTGCAGTAGCTGAGCAAGCAGCCTTCAGATCTTTGGGAAGGACCATAGCCAGCCAGCATTGTAGGACAATCATTGCTCCTCTTTAATCTGTATTGGTCAGACTCCATCTTGAGTATTGGGCCCGGTTCTGGTTCCACATTTTAGGAAGGACATTGACAAACTGGAACATGTCCAAAGGAGAGTCGGGGATAGGGAAGGAAAAACCCAGGAGGAAAGGTTGGTAGCAGTGGGAATGTTTAGCCTGGAGAAGAGAACACTCTAGGGAGACATGAGAGCCGCCTTCAAAGATCTGAAGGGCTGAAGGGGGAATTATTCAGAAATTCCAGAAGACAGGACAAGAAACAACTGCTTAAAATTATAAGGAAATAGATTTTGGTTGGATGTCAAGAAACCTTTCCTAATGGACATGTTGTCCAACAATAGGATGGACTGCCTGTTTGGTGGACTCTTCTCCTCTGGATGGCCATCTCTGGTGACTGATTCCTGCACTCAGCAGGAGACTGGGCTAGATGATCATGAAGATCCCTTTCAACCTTACGTACTGTGATTCTGTGATTGAGGTGGCAAAGAATGGACAACATCTGGGGTAGGCAATGGTATTTATGGAACATGAAGGACCCATCTACTCAAACACCAACTCTCCCGTGTCTATATAAAATGTTCTTGAGGATTGATGGTGAAGATATTCAGAAGATTTGGCCCATCCTGTTGAGTGCAGCTATCTAATCCACAGCAGGACGGGTGGGTCCATGATGGAACTATGCAGACTTCTTATGATTGGACTACAATGGCTATCACCAGCCAGCGTGCTGCTAAAGTTACCCTTTGATGGACTCAAGTGGGAAGCAACTGTCAAAATCTGGGGTTAACAAGCAACAGTTATGGACCATTAAATCATTACAACGTGACCTTTTCTAACAGTCATCCATGACATTTGCTTTACTGTAGTTTTGTTTCACCATAGTAAAATACCTGCATGAGGATTACTCAGAGCAAGCCGTTG
Source organism: Python bivittatus (assembly GCF_000186305.1). Next base: position 18,211 of record NW_006538433.1, read on the forward strand.
CATTATAGATCTCTCACCATCCTTATTTTTTTCCGGTGATGTGTGCATTCCTGCACTTCAAGGACTTCAACTCAATTATCAACGTGCCAGAAGGATATTTGTCATTCGGCTTCTTTCTCTGGCTCTGGTTTCCTTGATAATGAAAATAAAATGTTGTTGATTGTTTTCAGCAGTTCTTATTTGGATAGTAAACTCACATATCAGAAGGATATCTGATGCATCTTGCTTTCTATTCTCTCCCTTCAATTGCAGCAGTGATGACTTTCTAGATTAAGGCTCTTTGGGCTACGAAGACAGAAGAAAACAATGAAATGACCACTAGGGGGCAGCAACAGAAAACTCCAATTGCTTACTGCCATCTGTTGGTTGTTTCTACACATTGCAGTTGTCCAGGAAGCACTGCCTGCATTTTCATTTCAGATCATTTGCTGCTAACACTGCAATCTGATTGTCCAATTGAATTAACTGCAACATACAGTATGACTAGTTTTTCCCTCTTTCATGATGTGATTCTCACTGGCAGGGGGAAAGGATAAATAACTAGGAGGAAATAGCAAGAAATTGAGAAAGCAATGGAAGCAAATGAGTTTTTAAAAAGTGGGTGAAACATTTATTAACAGGAAATATTTCTTTTCAGGAAACATACTCATCTATTCCTCCAGTAAAAAATGTCAAGTTGGGGGTCATGACTGTGTAGTTGAAGCCCTATCATCTTGATTTTTTTTGACAACTTTCCCCCTATGGCCATCCCAGCTAAATATCATATTTTCTGAAGTCTATCCTTCCCTGCTTCCATGACATTTGTCATATGAATATATATTTGGATGGGGAAACAACCTGCACAGAAGACATATACCCAAATGACATGGCTGTAGACACCACATTGACTTTTTTGACCTCCTTCAAGGACGCCTCTGCCATTTTCCCAGATTCAGTACTCTACCTTGTTCATGAGACTTATTGGAGAATGACCTTGAAATAGTCAAAGCTGGGGTGCTCTTTTCTCCAGTTGAAAAGCTCTATCCCTCTGCCATGAACCCAACCATTTATGGATTCGACAGGCCCAGCTCTCAAGTCTACAATTGGACATAAGAAGAAAGATGGGGCAGAAGCTAGACTCTTGAGCTCTCAAGGTTCAATTTCCTTGATGGTGGGCCAAGAACCGAATGGCCTGCATTCTGAATCTGAGTTGAATTTTGTGTGATCCTTCTGTAAATACTTCAGCCAACTCGGCAGACTGCAGAAGACACTGAATGAGATGCAAGTTGGCACTTCTTATTTTCTTAAGAACAGCTAGCTGTGACAAACATTACCACAGCATCTTAGTTTGGTGTTTGTTTCTTTGTTATTTGCCAACCAACAGCCTCTGCAGAGCCTTCGAAAGGATGACAAATGCTCTTGTGACTTAGCCACCCAACTCTACATTTGTTTCAATCTGGCACTTGGTGAGTAAGGAAGAGTAGGCACTGTTCAATTTCATTTGTCAACTCAATTTTTCCTTTTCTTCTTTCTGAGAAAAAAATAGCACTGAAGTTTTCTGTGTGGTTCTTTCAATGGGATTAGTTTTCAATCCTAATTAGGAGTCAGTGATGACAGGTTCTTAATGCATGTCTGGTTGTACTCTGGGAGGAATCATTTTCATCCTTACGATTGTGTTTGGGGACTGCAAAGCATGATGAATATGAATAGATGGATAAAGGGGTTCCATGTGCTACCATCACAAAATATGACAGTGCGTTTGGCATATCTGAAACAATTTGTTTCAATTGCTACCTTCAACTGCACAGATAGAACCAGGATCAAACAAACATAAAGAAGGGATTGAAAACTTGTTCCTGTCCATTTTTTAAAAAGTGCATTTGCAACGCTCAGATTTTCGGGAGAACCAGAATGAATGTGCAGGCTGAAATCTATGCTTTTTTTTTTGCTATGGCTTGCAACTTTAAGAAAAAAGTCCCCCAAAGATACACATTAGCAAAACATCACACCAAAACATAGAATGTGCACAAAAAGCGAATATTTAATTTGGAAATTTGAATTTAACTGATTCAGTTTGAACTGAATTCTTCATATTTCATTTTGGATGATTCCTGTGCATGAACAGGTTTCTTTTTCCCCCCTAATTGATACAAAAGTCCAAAAAGAAAGAATGTGATTCAATAAGTTGTTTTGGATAAATTTTCTGAATCAGACGAACAGCTAGAACCAAATAATAAATCCAGATTAAACTAACTGTTTGAATGGGAATTTGCCTTATTCCCATACTCTGTTTAGAAAAAAGAACCTCCTACTTCTCACATTCGATAGAAAAACTATTCATTTTTTTTAAATTCTTTTTTTAAGATTCAGTGACCAGAAGTTTACAAAAAATGTCAAGTGTAGCTTCACCTTATATTTTTTGGCATTTCACTATTGACAACTCAATATTTTATTCTTTTCTTTCTGATTCAGTACAACCCCAGGTCTATCATCTTCAGTTCAATTGCTATCGGTATATAGATGAAAAAGTTATTATTGTCACATCATTGTATACTTTACCAGGGTTTGGGGAAAGTTCTTCTGAAACCCTAGTTAGTTTTGATTACTCTAAATAATCTAGCATCATCTGAACACTTAGGCACTTAACTGTTTATCCCATGTTCAGAAGATAGGCAAATTTAATATGTAATTTAATATGTACCAGTCCTAAGGCTGGTCAGCGGTCAGCGGTTCTATTCTGTATATCCCTCCACTGAAACAATTATTGATTTCTCCCTATTCTCTGGTTGCTCTTATTTAAGCTTTAACAAGTCCAGGAGAAAATCTGCCCCATAGCTGCCATGGTTACTCAAATATCTTGGTGGGGGAGCTCCTGACCTCTTGAAAGCCTAACAAACCAGCCTCTACAGAACCAGACCTATTGTATTAGACTCTTCAAGAGCCTCAAAAGTTTAGCAAGACAAAAGTTCTCTTTGAAAAAACCCATGTAGATTCTCATTCAGGAAAATGTGATTTTTTTCTGCTCGATCATTTTATCTTCAACAATATTTCCCCCAGTTTCTGGAATATGTAAGAAATGGATTGGCTTGTTATGCTTAGAAGGAAATACAGTACATCTCGGCGTGACAGGATAACTTTGCCCAGATGTTCACCTAATCCATTTTCTAGGTGTGAACTGTTTATTGTGAATGGGGACTTTATTAATGATCTTGAAACCATGTTTGGATTGGACTACTCTTCAGACAGTGGATATCTTCAAACTGAGGGTTGTCTTCTGAAATGTAGGGCATGGAGCTAATCAGACTTCTGGTAGCAGCTTTAATTTTAAGTGGAGATTCCAAGAATTAAACTCCAGCATGTAAGCCATCTGCTCTGGGGAAACAGTTTTTACCTCTATGAATACTTAGAAACTAATGTTAAGTATTAGGAATTTTTCTTGCATGATACAACCTTTTACCTTTGTTAGCTGTGGAAAGACATGGGGGTACCCAATGGGAAAAAACTGAAGAAAGGAGAAGTCCAAACCAAATTCATTCTCTACCAAATCCATTCCTAGAATCCCTTAATGACTAAGCAACCATTAAGCTTATCCATGTTAGCTGGTCAGAAGAAAGCATTAGATATACTTTGCTGCATCAGACCTAATGCCACCAAATCACATATTCTTTGCAAGGAGAGAAATGGACAGAAATCATACAAATGTTCTTTTTTCCCATTCATGGTTGACATTGGACTGGGCAGGGATAGGAAAAGGATAAACACTTGATGGTTGCCAACCTAGAATATGCCCAAATCAATAGCAGGGATAGACGTTCTAACTGATGGTTCTTTTTGGCACAGAAAATTGGAGCTTGTTCTTCAATCAGAACTAGGTTATCCTTGATCCTGAGGTGGTAGGATGGTACAATGAAAGTGCATGAAAGGCCTTGTGGCTTGGGGTTTTGTTATTCAATATGGTGTATCTTCTATGCTGATGTAACCTATCTGTGAAAACCTATCTGTGATTGTTCAGTTGTCCACTGAACAATCTCAAGGACATTGGAAAATTGCAGGAAGAGAGATGAGGTGACTTATGCTGAGGGGTGTGACTAGGTCAGTTGACATCTTGGCCCTGTCTGATGATATTCCTGGCCCAGATTTTACTAGGCAAAAGGCCTTTGGGGTCCCTGACATCTATTCATTCCATTAAATGTCTGAATTGGGGCTAAAATTATTAGCCTCCAGAAAACCAGTGCAAAGGTTGATAGGACTCCAGTGATACATACTGTATTTGCAGGCAGGAGAACCCAAGTCCATCTCCTGGCATTTTCAGTTTAGAAGCATGTAGTTAGATAGCAGCTAATGAAACCTGAAGAGCTGCTGCCAGGGAGTGACAGATGAGGTGGACAGATTGGCTGGGTCTACAATGATATTTCGTTTAGGGTCCATTGTGTTGAGAGAGCAGTGAATCTGCCCTCAGGGATCACAGACCTCAAGACAACAACTGCCTTGTCTCCTGCTTAGTTTCAGACAATGGCCTGAGAAGCTGCTTGCAAACTTGCTCAACAGCTGATCTGGTGACTCATCTTCCTCTGCCCAACTTGGAATCTTATCATCACTTGAGGCTTCCAACAGACAAGCAAAGAGCGCAACATATTTTTTAATGCTATTTATATTACGTGATGATTTATGGACTTCTCTGCTTGGAACAGAACAATTAGAAAAATGAATCAAAAGCCCACGGGGAACATATGTGGTGCAGAAAATTAAAAAAAGAAAAAAAAAAGGAAGGGGGAAAAGAGGTGGACCAAATTGAGTCTGCCTGTCTATTGGCACTGCAATTTTCCCATCAAGGCAATTCTCTGCTGGGCTATGCTATGCCAGTGGCTAAAATTAGCATTGCGGGGAAACCCGCGCTGAATAGGTTGCAGAGAAAGATGCTCACACTTGATAATGTTTTGGAGTGTCTGGGCATTTCTCCTTTGATTCCTGCAGCAGTTGCCACTCAGTGATGTGTGCACAGACTTTTGGTTCATGCACCAAGGTGGAAGCTGAGGCCCAGAACCATGTCAAGGGAAGAGTCTTAAGTATGACAGACTCAGAAATTGACATGGCGCCTTGTAGAAAGCCGCCTTCTTCCCTTGCTGCTTCCCCCCATCCCTGAATTCCAAAAAGTTATCTTTTTTCAGTAGTCTTCATTTTGGATATTGCTAAGGGATTCTGGATTCTAGAGCTTGGGCAAGATACTGGTACCAAAATTATGTTTGACCAAAATTGGTATAAAAACCAAACACTTCCTCTTCAGTCTTTGATGAGCTTATAATACACCTCTGTCTTTGGAAGTCAATCTCTTTCCATAAAGACAGTTGTTCATAACTGGGGGCAAATAGAAGTCTATGCCTGCCACCCTGATAGTCCTCCTTTAACATATATCTCTAGGGTATTAATTAAAGAGAGCTAGTTTGGTGTAGGGGTTAAGGCACCAGGCTAGAAACCAGGAGACTATGAGTTCTAGGCCGCCTTAGGCATGAAGCCAGCTGAGTGACCTTGGGCCAGTCACTCTGTCTCAGCCCTAGGAAGGAGGCAAGGGAAACCCACTTTTGAAATCTTGCCAAGAAAATTGCAGGGACTTGTCCAGGAGCCGCTGAGAGTCAAGACCAACTTGAAGACACCCCTTTATTCATTCACTAATTAACAGCCAGAGGGTTGAACACATAAGAATCCATGTTTATGGTTCACACCCAGAGAAAGGGCTCCATTTTCCCCCTAGAGCTTTCCTTTAATCTTGGGTACATGGATAAAACTGCCTCATGAGCAAGAAATAAAATCAGACTGAGGATGCTTATTAAAGAATTGGGTAGAGAGAAGTCAGAAATGGTCAATTGTGTTTAAACGGCCCAGTGCTTTGAATCCCATCTCTGAAAATGCTTCAGAATCCATAGGAGTGTGAACAAAACACCTTTCTCTAACGAGTTATTGTAATAGAGCGCTACATGTACATTTTGGCACTTTGCAAAACACTTTTTGGAGAAGGAATGCAGAGTGTTGCACAGCCTTATAAATCCAACAAATAATAGAATCATAACTTAGCTAACTAAACTCATCTTGAAGCAGAATTTTTGAGAATATTTTACCCTTGGTGCTGTCCCCCAGGGTTCTACTCTTTACAAAAATTTGAAGTCAAGAAATGTTGCCAAACCAAGCAGATACATCTGTGTGTCTGTGTGTCAAAGAAGTCAAGAGGATTGAAGCACATCCCCAATTCTATATGCATGACATGACATTTTTAGATCCTCTCCTACAGATGACCCTGAAACCAAGGGATTTCTAGATGTGAGGGTAACTTCTAAGGAGGATATTTTAAGTTGACTGATTCATATGTTGCTGCCCAATGTTTATCTGCTCAGCAACAACAGTCCTTGACTGGGAGAATAATTAACCCAGAAAATTCCAATACAAGAGAATATGTGTAGCTCAGGGTTGAACTGTGGAGTCCTTGGTGTTCTCGGAGCTTGGCTGTTGTCTTGCAGATGTTTTGTTACCGGGCTAGGTAACATCTTCAGTGCACTGAAAAACACCAAGGATTCCACAGTCCAACTATGAGCTACATATATTCTCTTCTATGGATTAAAGTGTTGTGTGAACACAACCATTATTGCTCAGACCAAGCTCAATGCAACAATAAGTCTCTGTATTCTACTTTCTGGGTGGGAGAAGGAAGGCATTTCATGAAGAAGTTGTTATATATAATTTAATGGCTGAGCACATGGGAACACAGGTAATGCCAGGAGCTTTGCTCCTAAACTAATAGTTGTCCCTCCTGATTAATAAAATGTTCAAGCTCCACTTTGGGAAAAGCTCACCTGGATCCACCACACTGGCCCCTCATAACTGCCCCCCCCCCAGTCTACACTAACCATGATACTCTGATTGGCTTGTCATAATGTCAGGAATAACCTCCTGTTTGGGTTAAAGAAGTATTACAGTACATTGTCTCAGCAGGTGGTACCACAAGGGTAAGTTTGGGCTCAGAAACTAAGCTAGTTAGAGCTTGGATGGGACACTTCTAGGAAATCCCAGGTTTCTAGCCTAGACTGGGAAGATGAAAAGTATCTTGGAAGAAGTCAGTGGCCAACCAACTCCTGCAGCCAAGGAAACTCTATGGACACATTCATGAAATCACCAGGAGCTGAGCTTAAAGACCAATGTGTTTATTATATATTTTAAAAAACTTAACTCCATGTTTTATTGGGAAGGAAATACAGTGAACTTTTCCCCCTACCCCCCAATTGCTTTTTGTCCTCATGGATTTCTGATCAGGACTGGGAATACAGTGGTGGGACCTGACCTGGTGCTGCTTGTCCTTCTAAAGTAGGGGCTCTCAACCATAGCAACTTTAAGATGCATGGCTTCAACTCCTAGTATTCCCCAGCCAGCAGGGAAGACTCTTTTTAGAAACCTGGACCAAGGAGGTAGTCTGCACGAAGTCCATTAAGGCAGGACTATCTGTTTGAATGCATGCACATTTCCCACCAAGCCGTACGCTTCCTCTTTCGGCCTGCTGCATCTGTTTTGCCTACAGTATAATTTATAATTGTTTTGTTCCTTGGACCAAAATCAATGCATTTCCTACTTAATCTTCATTTCGGCATCTTGGCCTGTATTTGCTGAGAAGTCTAATTTATTTATTCTATTCCTCTGATCCTTATATGTTGTATTCTTCATCTTCTTAATAATGATGACAATTGTTATGAGTTCAGTGGTCCCACTAACTGCAAAATAACCAACGATCACCCTCTTGAACACAAAGTATTGCCTAGACCATCCGTTTTATTGATAAATAGTTTTGGGGAAAAGAGTCTAATTCTCACAAAGGCATTTAACCTGTGTCTGGCTCGTGCCATTTCAGAGTGCAGATGCTGGAGAGAGAGAACTGCATGCTGGAATATTTGTCTGTGCTATGATGAATTGTGATTGTTCTGTATACCTTCCACCTAGACCGTCAGTAGTTCCTGAATATTTCTGCCATTGCTCGCCTGTTTAAAACAAAAATCAATAGCTTTAGTTGATAAAACATCTTTCTCATCTGTATGCCATGACAACTTCTTCATATGATGTATGTCCTCCTGGATTTGTAACCTTTGTTGCATCAATGAATGGTCTTTGATTCACAAACTGTGTATCTCCATCAACTGCAGCATTCTCAGGGATGCTGATAATGAGTGTGTTTACAACTCTCTCTGTTCAAAATGGGATCCAAGGTCAAAGTGTTAGAATAACCGTCACTTCAACTGATGGTTGGCATTCTTATTTCTCCAAGGCTAAATGGCCTGGATTACAAAGGGTTGTATTTTCAGACACAGAGATCCCCATTTTTTTGTGAACTCCATTGGTATGCCTTATCAGTTGTAAAACAATTCTTGGTCGATGGTCAGATGTAAAAGTGTGCTCATGTTCAATTTCTGTAACCCCATATAAGTACTTGGTTGACCAGCATCTGGCACTCTTCACTCTAAAGAGCAGGAGAACAGGGGCTCACTGTATCTTGCTAGCTTTAATAAAACAATTGTGGGATCCCCTTCAATAGTTGGTGTGTTCTTATGTGAGTTTTTCCACCACAGTACAAAGGACTCTCTCTATACAGAACATTCTAGCTTGGCTGCTTTCTAACCCCAAGTAATCTGTATGAAAGAATCTCTATTAATCCCCTTCAGCAGTCAAGTGATATAGTCCAGATTTAAGGGTATCTTCTCAATATGGGCAGAAATTGCTGTGATAAACCAAGTGCACCTAATTTCCTGATCTTCAATCTCTTTCCCATTGACTCTCTTTAACAGATATCTCCTCCCCCCACTTCTTCCCTTTCCCTGCCACCCCCCATACTTCATCCATGGATGCTACTAATTCCCATGAGTTTAGCTGTGTTCTAGTTCTGTCACAGTTAAGTCCATTTTAAGGTCTGTCACTGGTGGACAGATCAGTGTCCACCAGTGAATTAGCTGGGTCATGGGTTAAAAACTGTGGCGGTCTATAAAAAGTTCCGTGGTGTTATTGGAAGTGTTCCAATCAGGGAGACAAGAACATATGGAATTCCTTGCTAATTGTCTACTCCAGGGAAAGTTAATCTGTAGCCATGTAAGCACAAACCAGTCTGTTAAGATTTGTGGAGAGGACAGTCTATTTTTGTCTATGAAGTTCACTGGATGGGGAAGAAAAAAGAAATCAGAGAGAGATAGACTGTGTGCATGTGTGTGTGTGAGTGAGAGAGAGAAAGAAAGAATGAACGAAAGAAAGAAGTTTGTTCCTGTTCCTTTTTTATTTGATCTGGTCCCTGCTATCTTGGATAATGACTCCTTTTGCCACACGATCCCAAGAGATTATCCCTGTGGGGAGAAATGTTTTTTACTGTGATATACTTGATGGCAAAAGCAGCACAAAGTCACATGGGCTTATGTTGTCTTCAGAGGCATCCACAGGCTGGGGGAGTCAAAAAAGTCAAGATGCATCATTGATTGTCTGTTCAAGCCCCACCCCTTGGAACGTTTCTTGGAAGTGGTTTGCTCCTGCCTTCTTCCTACGGCTGAGAGAGAATGACTGGCCCAAGGCCACCAGCTGGCTTTGTGCCTAAGGCAGGACTAGAACTCAGGTTCTGGCTTCTAATCCAGCACCTTTAACTACTACACCAAACTAATTCCCCAACTGTTGTTTACTCCATTAAAACAAAACAAAACCAAACAAAACCCTTTCACTCTGGACAGGTTCATCTTGCACACTGACTCACAAAATAGTGGAGTTACATGGGAGGACTGAGGTGAACCCAAAACTACTTGCACCACTGCATTCTGGAACAATTGCAACTTCTGGGTAGTTTCCAAAGACAGCTCCGTGCAAAGCATGTCGCAATAATTCAGATGGGAAGTGACCAGGACATGGGCAACCATGAGCAGAGCCTCCCAATCTAAGAAAAAGTGAAATGAGTGCACAAGATGGGTCTGTCCAAAGGCCTTCTTGGTCACAGCTGCTGTCGGCTCTCACAGAAGGAACCAAGTCCCCAAACTGTGCACCAGTTCTATCTGGGGAGGGGCAACCTCATCCAGAAGTAAGGAAGAGCCGCCAGACCATGATGACCCCAAACCCTACAACCACATGGTGTGCCTGGATTGAGCCGTTCTTCTCATCCAGGCCCCTCCAACCCCCAGACACTGGGCAGAACCCTTGGCAGCATCAGATGGTTAGCTGAGGGTGGAGATATACATCATCATCATATTGATTGCACCTCACCTTTGACAGGAGGTTAAACAGGAGCAGGAAGACAGTAGGCACAAAGAAGGAGAGTGGAGCTAGACCTCTCCTCTCCTCTCCTCTCCTCTCCTCTCCTCTCCTCTCCTCTCCTCTCTTCTCTTCTC
>NW_006538433.1:36862-60377 GCF_000186305.1 Python bivittatus
CATATATTTATACTTATATGTATAGTTATATGTATATTAAAACATAAATATAGGACTTCCCCCTTCATAGCAACAAGTATAAACAATTTTAGTAACTTATCACCTTCTCTTAAAATACAACAAATGATCTCTCCTTCCCATATCCCATCTCTTCTCTATAAACAAATCCATTAAGCATCTCCTTTCACTCCTGGGGTCAGCAAAAGTCCATTAAAGGTTACCAGAGATAACATCATAGCTGTTTTAATCTTGATCAAATAAACCAACTGTATATTCCTTCCTTTTACTTTTAACAATCTTGATCTTTTGATATTCCTTCCCCCTCACATAAAGTCCTGGAATCTGATTTCTTCTCATTTTTTCTTTGTCCCTTCTCACAAAATTCTTCAGAACTTTTACAGATCTTTTTTGTAAATCCAGAATAAGAAAGTTATCCAAGTCATTATGTTGGTTGTATACTAGATATACAAAATCAACCAGTTTTTGTATAACCAGTATAGTGTCTCCTTCCACATCATTCCTGTAGCCCGTCATTTTTAAATCCACTTTCAAATCAGACTCATTCTTATCCAGTAAAACTTGCTCCTTTTCTGTATCATCTTCCCAACACAGTTCGTCTATAATGGCAGATGTCTTTAAAGTTAACTTCTGAGGCCATTGTCCCCAAATATCCTTGGATACGTCCAATGTTAAAGTATTTTGCTCCATTCTGTATTAGTAAGTCAAATATAAATGCTCTTCTCCTTTAATTGTAATCTTTCCTGGTTCTCTCTGGTGTCCAACCTTCAAAAACCCTTCTTATCATATATATTTTTTAAGTATTCAAAACATCGGCATTTTCCCATGAGAAGGATTCTTATAATTAACTTCAAATTTTTATTTCAAATCCATCTGGACCCTTAATCTGTTTATAACTTTCCAAAATCAACACTCTAATCACCCTTTTGCTGTTTATCCCCCCAAAAAGAATGTCTTAAATCCTTAAACTTTTATAAAACTTCTTTTGCCAAGGGTTGAAGGAAACTCACATAGTGTAATAAAACTTGCCTTTAAAGAAGGTTCCCAATATCCAACAATTAATTAACAAGCAATTTGCAAAGGTGATTAAGAAAGGAAGTATGTGAACCCTGTGTCCTTTTTAAAGGTGCCAACCATGGTTTGGTTATTCCCTTGTCTCCCAGCATTCTAAACCCTCTGGAGACCACTGTTTTGTGGTCTCCTCATAGGGACCAGCTGTCTGGAGCACTTGTGGGCAATCCCAGTCCTCTGCTTTATCCAGAGAGGGGTCACAAAGAATCAACTTTTAACTCTAGCTCTTTGTTCTGCTATGGGTGTGGCTCCGCTCTCTGTGGAGCTGTCTTCATTTCACCATTTCTTCCTTGGAAGTCCCGATTGCTGGTTTACCCTCTCTGGGAATAAAGTAGTGAGTGACTTCTTGGAGGAACAACAAACTCACTTTGATTTAATGTTCAGCATAAAATATGCAGAAAGAGCCTGACTCAAGTATAATTCCCCAATCTGGCCCGCTAAGTGGGGTTGGAGAATTATGGGATTTGCAGGCCAACCCATGCACAGCGAGTCTGCTACCTCCATGATGGAGGGCTTGATCCCACCCTGAGTTTATCTAGGCTTGTCCTTTGCAAGGGGAGGAGGCAATCTGGAAGTTTCTGACTTTAGGGGACTTTCACCTCTCCTTTTTTGCAGGCCTGGAATCTCCAATGCTGGACCTGCCCAATCATTTAGATCAGCAAGGGGTGCTCTATGAAGATGTCTCCCAAATCATAGAATCATAGGATGGTGGAGATGGAAAGGATCACAAGGACCATCTGGTCCAACCCTCTGCAATGTGCAAGAAGACCAATTAAAAGACCAGTAAGAGATGGCCATCCAGCTTCTCAAACACCTTCACCACAACTTTCATAGTTCCAGTGTTGGGCAGATCTTATAATCAGGACTTTTGTCTTGGCTAGGTCTTCTTCGGTATGGTTCCCAGATTATGAAATACTCTCTACAAAAATATATGCTTACCCGCCCCCGCCATCCCACTATTGGGAAACATGGTAACCATCTCTTTTAGCAAGCTTTTAATGGTTTATTGCCTTTAATGGGACCACTTTTAATGCCACGTTTTACCTTACGCATTTGTATTGCTATTCCCAGAAGCTACCTTGAGGATGGATCTTAGCAAAAAGGCAGAACGGCCACACAATAAATCACATCAGTGTTTGGTAAAGACTAGAGGCCGGCTGCATATGAAACTTGAATTATAAGCACCTCCCCCCCCCCCAATTGTTTGAAAAATCAAAGATAAAAGCCTCTCAAGACAGGTTTCTGTAGGTATGGTCAGAAAGGTCATGATGGTGGCTGTGGCGATGTGATAGAAGTTCTGCCCACTTTTATGCGCATTGCACATGTCGTTTCCCATATATACAATATATTATCCATCAAGGCAAATACAGACGCTTACGGTATAGTTTCTAAAGAGGCCTAAAACTTTTTAAATACTGCAAATAGGTTGAGGTATAAAGAAGGGGGATGTTAGGAACCAAACACCTATCTACTATTTCAAGCAGCTTCTTTAACCTCCCCCCCCCCTTTTTTTCCCTTTTTCCCTTTTTAAATATGCATAAACAAGAAGAAGAAACAATACAGTGGAGACCTTAGTATTAAGTATGTAGCTTAGGACAGAAATCTTTATTATATAACAAAATAATTTAATGCACTTCGCAGCCATTTCTCCATGCTACACTCCTCACTAGATGTACAATTTAAGCAGCCTTATGGTTATTCACATTAACATTTTAGAAACCACAGTTAATATGGATATAAATCTTTCTTTCCCTTCCCACTGTACCCAAATGATAAAATGCATTACTTGCATCCTATGATACCATAAAACATTTTTTTTTAAATAACATCGCCACAACCACCAACTTGGCTTTTTGACCATCTCCATCTCCAGGGAAAAGCTCTGAAAATCTCGGTCTCTCTTCCATCTGTAATATACATGTAACCCAGCCCTTCCAGGGTCACCTTTCCCCCCCCCCGCTTAATGTTTAGCATAGTTCCTGGCCAGCAACAGCTTGATCTAGAGGAACTCAAGGTTAGCAGCAAAGGGTTGCCAACATCTTGGGGAAAAGAGAAAGGGCTGCTTTGAAAACTTTCTCCGAGGTGAAAAACATTTCAAGTCTTGCTTGCAGCTGGCAGGAGGGTTAGTCCTCCATCAAAGCTCTCCTAACTGTGCATATGATATCACAGACTGGGATAGGGGAATCAAATTACAGGAAGTCCTCGCTTAACGACCATTTGTTCAGCGAATTCAAGACTTAAGGTCTTCCCAACACTGCCCTGGAATGAATCCAGAGAACATCGACACAGGATCCAAAGAAGAGTCAGTGTGTATGAATTCCAATCCCAAGGTGGCGAATGTACCAAATACTCCTTTCTCCTCCTATTTTCCCCACAACAACAACCCTGTGAGGTGAGTTGGGCTGAGAGAGAGTGACTGGCAGACTGGGATAGGGGAATCAAATTACAGGAAGTCCTCGCTTAACGACCATTTGTTCAGCGAATTCAAGACTTAAGGTCTTCCCAACACTGCCCTGGAATGAATCCAGAGAACATCGACACAGGATCCAAAGAAGAGTCAGTGTGTATGAATTCCAATCCCAAGGTGGCGAATGTACCAAATACTCCTTTCTCCTCCTATTTTCCCCACAACAACAACCCTGTGAGGTGAGTTGGGCTGAGAGAGAGTGACTGGCCCAAGGTCACCCAGCCAGCTTTCATGCCTAAGGGAGGTATAATAATAAATAAATAAGGTCAAGGTAGCAAAAATACAGGTGGATAAACAACAAATCTGAAATATCATAAAAAGAACAGATTCCAGCATATCATTTCAAGCATAGGATATTCTATTTCATATCTATTTCAAGAGAACCCAAATGTCCCTGTTGGAATTTAAATTGAAAATGCTTGGTTAACATAGTACAAGTTGCTAAAACCAACCAACCAACCAAGCAACAAATTATAGACAATAAACAATAGATTAAGTAAATTCTGGAAGTTAACCATCAAGTTAAAATATGAACGCTAGGCATAAGAATAGCCAAATTTTGATATGGCATTGCTCCAGGTGTAACACTGTAATCCAAGAACGGATTCCTATTTGAGATAATAGTTCACCAAGCTTGCTTTTTAAAAATGAAGTCATTTATTTCACTTTCTCTTCTTTGTCTGTTGGAGATATTTTGGGGATGAGGGATGCTGGATTAATTCATTGCCTCTCAGTTCCCAGCCAACTGACATATTCTTGATTATGAACATAGCTATGGCTTTCCATTGGAGCATGTGGCAACTAATGTCAGTGCCCAATGGGGAATGCATTCCTTCTGGCACTCTCCCACCAGAGGAAATAAGACTGTCATGATGGTGCATGTAAAAACATGGTGGGGTTTTGATCATGTGACCATCAAAGCCACCATCTTGAATCCTGATCCCTTTTGTGGACCCTCCGGTCTCCCATTGAAGATGCTGGGACTGTCCTATAGTTTATCCAGCTGGAAACAGCCATCCAAAAGAGAACCAGGCAGCCTGTAAACACGTCCATTGGACTGCTGAGAAGTAGGCTCCCCCAAAATTAATATTGTTTCATCTGAGGTCTGGAAGACCTTCATTTGAGACTGCTGATTAAAATGAATCAGGTGATGGGGGAGAAGTGTTCACCTACCTCCTTTTAAATATGTTCAACATATTTAAATGTCTTCCGTATATTTTAAATGCCTTGGCTGAGGGATTAGAATATACTTATTTATTTATTATTTATTTATTAAATTTCTCCCCCGCCCATCTCCCCCCAATGGGGGAACTCTGGGCGAGTCACACAGAACATTAAAACCATACATATATATAAATACATAAAACATAAATCTAAAAACATTTCTAAAAAAGGGAAAGGAGAGTCCAAGAAGATGAAAAATCTGGGGCTGAAGACAGCAAGTCTCTATGGGGCTAGTCATCCCCATGCCTGAGGTATTCCCTCCCCAACCCAGGCCAAGTGGCAGAACCAGGTCATATGATGATTAGATTTGCAGATGCACATAAATTGGAGGGATAGCAAACTTCTTACGGGTCAGCTTCAAGATTCAGGAGGATCTTGACTGGTTAAGAGGCTGGGTTAGAAATCAGGAGATTCTGAGTTCTAGTTCTGTCTTATGCATGGAAACCAGCTGGGTGACATCACTTTCTTTCAGCCCTAGGAAGAAGAAGGCAACAGGACCTATTTCTGAAAAATGTTGCCAGGAGATCCTCATGGACTTGTCCATGTCATTATCAGGAGTCAAGACTGACTCAAAGGCACCAATATGTTACATACATTATATTTCTTTAATGTTATATTTTCCTGTTCAAGCAAATTGTCTCTGGAATTCATTGGTTACATTCAGAGCAAGAAGTCCCATAATCTTAGTGAAATTAAATCAGATATTAACAATGGCCCTTATCATGAGTAACTTAGTCTAAGTTATCACAGCCTACTTTATCTTGAGTCTGAGTAACTTAATCTAAATGATCTTTAATCTGAATTATACTTAGTCTAAAATATCCTAATTTAGTCTGTGAAATCTAGTTTATGCTAAGAAAGGTAGCAGACTGTATTGAAGTTGGTTTTTCCAGCCCTTCATTTTAACTTGTACATAAAAGATAATTCATTGGTATACAGAACAGCTGGATAGTTTATATGGAGCTATCAATCTTAATTGCCCCTTCTATATATCTTCATGTACAACTATGGCTTCAATCTCAATTTTAGCAACTTTAAGATGTCTGGACTTCAACTCCCAGAATTCCCCAGCCAGCATGTTGGCTGGGGAATCCTGGGAGATGAAGTCCACCCATCTTAAAGTCGCCAAGGTTGAGAATCAGTGGCTTAAATAATAGTTGCTAGAGCGCAATAAAGTAAGAGAGCTAAGTACCTCATGAATGAATCTGTTTTGTGACACTGAATGGTCGCCCAGGTGGGCTCTTGACTTGATCCAGCCTATCAGCTCTTTGGCTGGTTGGATCTTTTGTGTATATTCCATTCATGGCAATCTACCCTGCTGCTGTAGTAGGCCTAAGATCAGGGAACTAACCTCTTGCTGCATTTCTGTTAATGGGTCATAGTGATGCATCACACACAGTTTGAGAAGGTGAAGCTCTTTAAACTAAGTTTATGCATCCATTAATATCTGCACTGATCACTAAAAGAGGGCCAAGAAGAGTTGTCTTCTCTGGAGAGCCTTCCGTATCTGAGCTTCTGCATTTAGGAGTTCTTGTATCTACTGCTTCCAGCTATAGCATTTCCCAAGGCAATATAAAGTTTTGTTTTGCTTTTGTTTTGCAATCAGCAGTCCTCATCACAAGTGTGAGCCAAGCTGTTTTCCTAGAATCTGGGTAAAATGACCGAGAAAGGTGTCTTAAGCACTCCATCTCAGACAAGGCCAGAAGAGGTCTGAGATGTGTCATTTGCTGGAAGAACCGAGCTGTGCTGTCAAATCTGTCCCCGTGTGAGACAGGAAGACAGGACTTAAGGGACATGCTGTCACCTTTTCCAGGTGCAAATAATGCTGGAATAATTCTCCACAACCCCATAATCTAGTAGAACTGACCTCTTCAAAACAAAGAGTTGGAACTACAGCTGTTTCTGTGGAAACCGGAATGAATTTTGGAGCACGTTCTTGGGAATCACTTGAACATCGTGAACAAATAAAGCCTAGAGTGAGTTGCCCTTTTAATCTACAGATGCCTGCTTGGTTTGGTTTATTCTCATGACAAAAATAACACTCCAAAACCAGCCTTAGATTCCCTCCTGTTTAGCATGAAGTGAATGCTTTTAAATATTAAACTGAGAGGTTGTGATGCCAAAAGGCTTGGGTGGGATACACAAAGTGCCCTACTCTAACTTAAAAGTCAAAGTTTTTCAAAACTGTTTAGAAGTTCCTTGCTTCTCTTCATGAGATTGAAGAATGTCCATGGGTTGTCCTTAGCAGGATGGGTGTAATTTGGACCACCAGGTTCTGTGAGGGGATGGAAGAGACCCCTATAACCCTGGCTTAATTAGGGTGCCAGTTTGAGCGGGGGCATTATGGACTACTGCAATGCTCTCTACATGCGGCTGCCCTTGAAAAGTATCCGGAATCTGCAGCTGGTGCAGAATGTGGTGGCACAGGCAGTTATGGGTGTCTCTAGGGCTACACATGTCATGACTCTGGTGCATTGGGTGCTGGTTGGCTTCCAGATCCAATTCAAGGGGTTGGTTATCACCTCTAAAGCCCTTCATGACCTGGGCCCAGGTTACCTGAGGAACCGTCTTGTCCCAGTCACATTGGCCCATCCCACCTGGTCCGGCAGGAAGGGCATGTTACGGACCCCATTGGCTAAGGAATTCCAACTGGTGGGGTCTAGAAGGAGAGCCTTTCCTGCTGTTGCCCCTGCCCTGTGAGACATCTTGCCCCCTGAGATAAGATTGGCCCCCACTCTTATGGCCTTCCGGAAGAGCATTAAGACTGGCTCTGCCAACTTGCATGGGGGCTCACAGCACTGGGGGTGGCTGATGGTTTGAGGATGCTCTCTCCACCCTTTAACCTGTATATTTTTGTAAAGACTTTTACTGTTTTTTAATTGCTTTTTTATTTGTAAGCTGCCTAGAGTCACTTATACAGTGAGATGGTCGGTGTTTAAATTTGATCAATAAAATAAATAAATAAATAAAGTTTACAAAGCTTGGCATTTTTTGGGCAGGTCTCAGTGGCAGGAGGGCTTATGTCGTGCTGGGAATAGTCTCAGTTGGCAGAAGCAGGTTGGCATAGCGAGATACAAAACCACAGAGACAGGGGTGTCCCAGAAAAAAAGAAAACCAAACAACCTGGAACACAGCTGCCACCTCCCTGTTGGACTACCAGCTTTAAGTGTTAGCCTGGCACCCCTTCAGTCCTTGCTGAGAATCTTAAGCTATCCCAGTTATGAAAAATTTTAAAATAAGGTTTGACGCAAGAGTGTATACTAAGAGCTGAATGAACTCCCAGGTGCATTGGTGGGACCAGCATGGAAGTGACCATCCCATTAGCCCAGGAAAGATGGCTTGTGGACAGCCCAGAGCCAAGAAGGTGAATGGATCTCAAAGCAACGTAAGCCTTGAACCCCATTGGCTGGCAACTCATTGGCTGGCAACTCAGGAGGGTTATCTAAATTAGGTGAGCACTGCTTCCAGTGATAATTCATCAGGTTGGCCCTTCAAAATGAAAAATACCAAAGGAATTTCTGATCAGGATGAATCAATACACTTAATGGTCATTTATTGAATAAACCACACTGGGCTGGGTTCACACAGTGTGAAATCACGCTATGGTCTCTTTGTATGAGTCTAAAATCCCACCGCATAACTTCTATCCCAACCACTTAGAACTGGCTCTCTCTTGCCCTCCTCTTCCTTAGACAGCCATGCTGTGCCTGTATTACAGTCCCAGCCCAGCCTAATGCTTTGTCTTCAATTCCAGGTAGCTGGCCTCAGCCCAACCCTGCTCCTCCTCTTCCAGATTGGCTGGCCTGCTGGATTCTCAGCCTGGATCCTACCTGTTGAGGAACCAGACCACTGTCATTCCCAAAACACAGCAGCAAGCAAGCTTTGAGGCCATGGCTGTAGAGGGGGCAACTGATGGGGCCACAGGCCATGAGAACATGAAGATGACCAGCCCAGGATGTTGCTGGAGACTGTAAACTCCCCAATCATCCTCTGTCCCTTCCTTGTAGGAAGAATTTAACAATCAGTTTACATGAACTGGACCAAACCAGCTGGGTAACATCTCTGCAACTGCTCATCTCAATGTCAGAGAGCCTATTGCACGCTCAGTGCCCCACCATACCTCCTTCATGTATGGAAGTAAATTGAGACTTTCTATATCATCTGCAACGTTCCTTGCATCCACAGGAAAGTCATGGAATTGGAGAAACATTTTGTGATTCATTTAATTTGCTGCATCAAATTGGATCTCTTCTTAGTTGAATCAAACAGCCCTTCAAAACTTTGTACAGTCCTACTGGTAATCTGGAGTCAGTCACTATTGCTCAGCCCAACTTATCCTACAAGAAAGGGAATCTTTGTCCCACTTCCACCGCATGACTAATAAGAATAAATGAACGAAAAAACTTTTTAGCAATCTGAACTTATAGATATTCTTCCTTCTGCAAGACTACTATTCCAGTGCAGTCCTTTGCATGCTTACTCTGAAGTAAGCCCTATTCACTTCAACAGAGTGCAGCCTGGAATTGCATTATTAAAGATTTTGCACGTGCTACAACATCTCCTTTTTAGGATATTGTTTTTACACACTTACATGTATACTATAACTCAGGCTTTTACAACCTGGAGCTCCCAAAACAGCTCTAATTGTTACTATCCAAAGCTAAAGAACAATCTTTTTTTCCTTCAGTCTAGAGCAGCATTTCTCAACCTTGGCAACTTTAAAATGTGTGGACTTCAACTCCCAGAATTCCCCAGCCAGCATCTTAAAGTTGCCAAGGTTGAGAAACACTGCTCTAGAGTCTACCTTTCTCTTTCAAATGAATGCAGGTATGGGGGGGGGCGGGGGGAAGCAAAATGCAGCGCTTTATTATGGAGTAATTTAGTGGCAACTTCCTTTTGGACCTCTTGGTGGCACCATTGGTACAGGAAATAACTCACCCCTTGTAATAGTTTCCTTTACAAAGAGGGTTAAGGGTGGCGATGATGGTTATTATTATGTTTGGTTTTGTTTTTAAATTAGATACCAAATTAGATACCAAATAGATACCAAGTTTATGAGCGCAAAAGGAACGTGTTTAAAACTTCTGTCACAGTTGAAAGGATGAACTTTGGAGTAACTACAATTCATAGGCTAACCTGTTTTGGCTCCTTCTCTCTTCCAGTGTAACATATCTATGGCTCTGATAATTCCCAACACCCAAAATTTGGATTCAGAGGCTACAAAGGGGTAGTGGAGAGAATTTGGCAAAAACCCTCAAGCCTTTTTATTTTTCAATTCCGTTTGGGACATTAAGGGGAAAAAAATAAAAGTAGAAATGGTTTTGAAAGGAGAGTTCATTTGGCTTTGATGAGGTGTATAATGCACTTTCCAATAATCAATCAAAGGTCCCCAGGCCACTTCAGCGGCAGCTACGTAGGCAGCTACTGACCATGGCTTCTGAACTTCTTGACAACCTGTCTGTTTTTGCAGTCTTGGACAGGGAATGAAAATGAAAAGATTGATCGAGATCTTGCTGAGTTCTCAGGAAGGCTAAGAGCCAAACAGTTTCCCTAAATTCTTGGTTAAAGATTTTGGACTACAGAGAAGAAGAGATGAAGCTTTTCAAGGCAGATGGAACAAACAAGGCCATGGCTTGGAAAGTTGTCCTAAGAGCCAAAGGACCATCTCTGTTCTCTGTCATTCCAGGAGAGTGGGAAAACAAATTTTAATTAAAGATTAAAGAATACAGTTTTAATGAAAGGTTTCCTGGCTGTATCAGATGGAGCTAAGTGCTGCAGGAATGGAGGACTTCAGGAGACTTTTTGAAGCAAGGAATGGATAACGGCCTTTAAGGTAAATTAAAGAATGGATACTTAGTCATTGTGGGTAGTCATGATACAGATTCCCTGCGTTTGCAAAAGTTAGATCAGATGACCTAAGACTATCCATCTAAGTTGACTGTTGTAGATAACATACTTGAAAAGGGGCAGCTACAATGTCAAGAGGGCTTATCTCAACCATTATTCATAATTGGGACTGGCTTGGCCTGGCCTGGTGGATCATAAGTAACATTGCTAGATTAAAAGGAAGTGAACATTATGGGTCTGTTTTAGGGCTAATCAAGTCTGAAACACCACAAACCCCTCTTATTCTAGAAGATTTCCTTCTGGAAAACTGCTGGATTGCCCCTGGAATAGCTGGATTGGTGCGGTCCAGAGGAAACATGGAACATCTGGTGTTTTCTATAACATTCTGTCCCCAGAACAAAACATTTTACCTATCCTGGTGCTGTGCCATTGAACTATGATCATGTCCTCAAGAGGAAAGTGTGGCCTGTGAAGATTCCTTTCTGCTCAAATCTTTGGAATGCAGTAATAATTGAGAGCCACAGCCAGGAAATCTCTAGAGAGATGTGGGTCAGCCCTGATTTGACTTATGGATTGGATTCAAACTGATATGGAAAATCAAGACCGTCTTCCAAATCTACATGAAGCACTGAATGGGGTGATTTTATTTTCCAAATGAATGCGAAGAAACCACCTTTGTGCAATCATTCAGATGCCTCTTTAATTCTTCTCTTCTAACCAGTTGGGATACTGTAGGTAGGTTGGTGAAAAGCTGATCCATGTTCCTTTCTACTTTGCAAACCAGATTTTTCTTCTGATTAATTTCTGTTACTTTGTATTGCAAAAAATACCTGCTGTATCTCAGCTCTCTTCAGAAGTCCTTTCTTTTGCCTTCAAAGAAAGGTTTTTCTTTGCAGTCTTTCCATAACTGCATGGTCCATCCAAAAAGCAAAGTGTAAGAGATACAGCTGCTTAGGATATTTTTTGATGTGGAAAGAAAGGAAAAATGCAGAGCCTTGGACACACTGCACATTTCCAAGAACGAGTCAGCTTTTTATTCTTCTCTTTTTATTTTGCCTGGGGAAGAATGAAGACTAGTTAGATGTTGTTCCTGCCAGGGGCTCTCTTGCCATGGATCTGTTGGCAGTGAAAAACCCAGATCTTTTACATCCCTGGATAACTTGCCCAACTCAAGGGATCTTTATTGCCAATATGATCAGAGCTGAGTAGAGTCTGACTTGCGAAGCTGCAATTGCAGTTGTAAGGCTGCAGAAATGGGGAAAAGGAGAAGGAGGCGTGACAGCAAAAAGCTTATGGTGTTGCCCCATCCATCATCCAAGTACAGTCTGTCAGTTCACTTCCAGTTTGGCTGGTACCCAGCCATTAAGGCTTTGGCGCATGGATGATAGGCTACCAACTCCATGCTGAAGAGTCTGCACACTACAGGAGGTTCTGGATATATTTTATAGTATACATTATTCAATTCATCTCCAGTTGGCAGATACCTTAATACCTTTGGTGTATAAATTAAATGAGTATGACATTAAAGAGACAGCTTTCAGTATTTCTAAGTCAAGGTAAGCACAAGCAAAGTAACCGGGGCTAAATAGCAATAATGGGCGATCAGCATCCTTATGATGCAATGCTAATTAACAGCTAGAGTGGGCAGTTTATTCAAGCTTCAGTGAACAGAATCAAATTTCCTCCATCACAAGCTGTGACAAGTTATCTTCTGAAGAGATGTCCCCACCCTTGCCGGCTTTTCTGATTGATAAATCCTTGAGGAACCACGCAAGGTTCTGGGAAATTAGTCTGAAAACCACAATTTGTTGGAACGCCAAGGGCCATTTCCCATTTTTACCTAACCACAGCTTGGATATACCTTGGCAACCTCTTACCATGCCTTCCTGACATTCCTTTCACCTTGTCCCCAGCCCTTACTTAAATCAGGTTAAAATTGTCCTTAGCTTTTTGGTGTTACAGTTGTGGTTTTTCCTTTAAGCAGGCAACAAGCCCGACAGGTTTTCCCTTTTTCTTTTTGCCACAGGTGCAACTGGACATGCTTCACTGTCCATTGAGTTGATGTCACAGGTGGTCTCAGGGGATATGGTCAGCCTAGCAGCTATTGGCTATTTTAGTCTCGTGCAGATGCCCACTTTGCCCTCTTGTTCCTGGGAATTATCCTCTGGGGCCGTTCTTCTAAACCAGTTCTTCCAAATAGCTTTAATGGTGGCAGAGGGATGCTGCCTGAGAAAGTGTGAGTGCAAGAGATAACTGCCTCATTTACCACACTCCCTACCCCTACTAGCTGTTCTTCAACCTACTTTTGAAGATGGGTTTAGTACTTTTCTGGAATAGTGCTAAACACGTGTCCAACAGGAAACCAACTATCAGCTGATTTTTCGACTCTGCTTGGATGCACCTGTGCAATACACTTATGAGAAATGAAAGTGAGTTTTGATAGATGGCTAAACCCATGGGTCTAGGCCTCTGTCAACACTAATCTTCCTCCCAATTCCATCCCTGTCCCATGTTAAGGAGAGTTATTAGAAAGGATTTTGGTGAGAGGGAAGGGAAAGAAAGCTGGGAGAACGTACCAGTCCCTGGTTTTAACATGCCCTGTACACTGTGAATAACATCAGCATTATTTGCAGATGTGATCCCTCCGGCAGGATAAGGATTACTAGCAGGGACAGTAGATTTTAGGCTGATAGAGTTTTCTGCTGACTCAAGGACTGGTGGATAAATATTTCTTTGACTCATTGATGAGGAAGCATCTACGTTTCTGAAGCACAAGGCTTAACTGCATGGGGAGCAAAGACAACCAGAAGGATTTTGTTCTTTTTCAAAACGCTCTAATGTTTGTGCATTTAAATTAATCTTTTCCCCCCAGTCCCAGTTACAAAAGTGAGGCAGCTCTTCTCATCTCAGCTACTGAAAAGAGAAAACAATAGGAGAAGAAGGAGCTCATAGCTAAGAGGGGAACAGAAAAAGGCAGCCAACGTAAGTTCAGGCAGGTTCAGACACATTTTTCAGACAAGAGAAAGAGACAGAATTTCTAAAGCAGCAAATAAAAGGGCCTCTTGCGCAGAGTTGATTTCCAGAGTCGTTTTCTTCTGTGATCACCAAATGTTGATTAGAGCTGAAGCAAATTAAAGAGGATGTACATCCATATTTATGGCTTTTTAAAAAGACCTCCTTCTTCTTAAAGAAGTTACAGGCAGCTCTAAATTTATCCTGGGAGGTAGGTTAATCTGAAGGAAATGAGAAGCCCAAATTGTTTTTGGTTTTTTTGTTTTAAATTATTTATTTAAAAGATTTGTATGACTGCCCATCTCAGCACAACTCTGGGTGGCTCGCAACAATGATAAAACTACAAAAACCATAAAAACTAAAGACAAAAACTAAAGACATTTAGTAAAGTCTTTAGCTGAGAAGATCCTCCAAGGTGGCTTCTGGACTGTATCATTTCAGATGGAACAGTGTACATTTCAATGCTTCTTTTGTGCTATAAACTGGAGCAGCATTTCTCAACTATGGTGACTTTAAGAAGTGTGGGTTTCAACTCCCAGAATTCCCCAGCCAACATGCTTTCAGATGGGTGGACTTCAGCTCCCAGACTTCTGGGAGCTGAAGTCCACATATCTTAAAATTGCCAAGGTTGAGAGACACTGCTCTAGAGCATCCAAGTTAAAAGTTGTATCATAGCCTTTTCCAGGAGTTGTTTAGCCCAATCTGAGTCTCCTTATATGTCAAACCCATAATATGAATCTTGTCTTAATCCTTATGCTGAATGTGGCTTTACACAGCTTTACAAGCAGAGGCATCCATGGTGGATGTGTGGGTCAAAAAATCAGGATGGTGGCCACCCCTTATTTACATGCATCGAGTCTTTGGTCACTCAGTTGTAACTGGCATCTTATGTGTTTTGACGCTATCCACCTCCCTGTTTACAAGGATTGGGGTGAAGTTACTTTATTCTTGCTTTGTTAACTTAGAGGCTTGGTTGTAACTTTGAAAGTTTTTATAGGCAGGTGGAATGCAACATAGGAAGTTAAAAAAGAAAGTTGTGCCTCTAGCCAACCATACTGATATGTAGGAATGACCCTGGGAGACAGGGGGAAGGGCCACAGCCAGGGGAATGGTTGGATAAGGGGCAGCTGAGCCCACAGAACAAATGGGGGTGTGGAAAGCATCTCAGAAGGGACCCTCCCTAGTTTCTTGGGCTGTAAAGGCAACGGGGGAGAAATGTACTTTCAGACTTGCGAGATTCTGCTCATGTAACCTTACAATAAAGTAGAATTCGTTCATCTGGGTGTGCTTCCTGCCTGGACTATCTTGCAAGGCTGACACCAACCCAGCTGCTCTACACAGTTCCCTGCCACAAATGAAATGTCTCCCTCATCTTTCATTTATTTACCACCAAATGGCCAAGCCTAGAACCCAACAGTACAATCCTTGCTTCTGCTATTGCCCTGCATTTGATCTTCCATCTCCCCCACCCCCTGTCCCCAAAGACTAATGAACAGGCCACCATGTTTGTAGCCGGGGTGAAAAATCTCCATGCCTCATTAGGACCATGTTGGCAAGACCGCACCAACCATTCACAAAGAAACAGATTTGCTGGCTGGAATTTGTTTGAGCTCTGGCAGCTCCAGAGTGAGAAATGGGAAAGCTTGTGAGATGTAATATTTTGAATCGTTATTCTAGCCGTTGTCACCCATAATGGGCAGTTGGCTTGATTTCTGCTATCATAAATCACTTCAAGTGCGTAATGGCCCTTCTTAGCAAGACTGAGCAAAAAAGGAGATCTTTTTTTCTCCTTCGAGTAGAGATTTTTTTCTGGCCATCTGCTCTCCAAGCCAGCATCACATCATGACTAGCGTGCTGCATTTGGGATAGGGAATCCCAGATTCAACCCCCACCCGGGCACAAGCCCCCTTCAGTTGTAACGACAAACTCCATTGGGTGGTTTTGAATATGAACTAGGGCTGCAGACTGGATTTATCTGAAGCCTCGATCACAGTGCTGAGTGGGGTAATTGAAACACATGTTTGTTTCCTAAAAGTGGACCTGAATGTGCTCTGTTTCAATTGAGGACTTCTTTGAAACGTTGGCTGCAATGTATTTCTTTAGAGCTCCCGGGTGGTGCAATGAAGCTGCAACAGCAAACAAGCAAATAAAGCAGAAACAACCCCATTAAGCCTTCCTTGTTTATGTAAGCGACCACGATGGGAGAAGAAGGGAGCATATCAGATTTAACAACCAACAGATCCGCACTCAAACCAGCCTGATTCTTGCAATGAGGACACCAGCTTCTACTCCGTTCAAATGTCTGGTGGGGCCCAGAGAGTTGGGGCTTTGTGAAAGACCTTTGGTTTTCTCATTTGCTCCATCTCATTGTTGCAAGGGCATCAGCAGAAGCCCCCCACAAAAAAAATAAAAATAAAATAAAATCAAGATGGCAGCTGGAATTGCATGATCAAAGACCTGCCCCATCTTTGAATGGGATGCTACCATAGGCGGTCGTTGAATGGAAGCACAGGATGCAATGCATTTGCAATGCTTTGGTTTCCCTTCCCTAACAGGATTTGAAGTATTTGCTCATTAGAGATACATCCTTACCCTTATCTGTTAGATAGCACTGTATACCGCAATGAGAATTCACAGAAGCATCAGACAGCTGTTCCAGATGCGCAATGCAGGTCGACGAGTCCCCGGATTAGCTCACTTGAAACTTCCCTTCAAGTTTGCATTGTGAGACAAGCATAAATACTTGAATATCATAATATTTGAGCAGAGGGAAACTTAGAGACCCTGAAGAGTTCCCTTGAGGGGAACTCCTATTAGCAAGGGAATATATTTTTAATTTTTTCTCTCCATCAGCTTGTTTCTTTTGATAGAGCTAGGCTCTGGGTTGTCAACAAGGATGGCATAGAAGAGAAGTCAGATGAGCCAAGATTCAGAGAAAGGAGGAGCTGATTTTTTTTCAGCTGCATTGCAGGGCAAAAATTCCATTTGTGGGTGGTTGGTGACCTGCAGCTGCTGAATTTATATTTACCCAGCCTTTTTCGCTTTTCCAGAATGAATCTTGGCACAATTTGATTTTTCTCTGTGCTGAAATGCATCATTGCTTGAAAGAGCTGCATGGAGGATTTTCAGCAGAGCCACCAAGGGCTTTTAACTTTGCCTTCAGGCTGGGATCTGACTTAAATGCATTGACTGCCTCCTTCATTTTCAAGCACAGATCACAGTGCTGGTTTTAATTAATTATTTAATTTTGTTTTGAAAAAGTACCATATAAGGGCAATATTAGGGAATTATGTTAACTTGTGTATCAGGTCTAAATTCATCTCAGACATGTATATCAGGGCTATAAATGTTTCAAAACCATTTGGAAGAGTTACTTTGGAGATAGTGGGAATATTAGCCAGTATTTCTTTAAAGTGACTGTATCTTTTTCAGACTTCTGGAAAACATCCCACACAATGCAGCTGCTTTAATGAGATGAATCAGGAAATAAGCCATCTTTTTTCAGCCCTGCATGAAAGCCTTCAAAAAAAGACACAACTGATTTAAACAGCTTATGTGCTCATGTTTCCATTTGTACCAAAGCACATCTTCCAAATAAGTTTTGAAGCTTACACTACCCAAAGTTTGATGGAAGAAGCTTGGTGCATGACCACAAAGTGATTTTCCATATATCTTTGCTGCCATCTAGCAGGTATATGGATTTGTACAGACACACACTTACACAGTACACACAATACAGACATACACAACCTTACAAGTAGCATTGTTTAGCAACTGCTTTGGACAGTGACCGTTCGCAATTAAGATGGTGACGAAAAAGTAACTTTGCAACCAATCCTCTCATTTATGACCTTCACAGATCTGTAAAGCAAAGAAAAGCTGAAGTCAGATCATAAGCACAGTCATAGTTTCACTTAGCGGCCACTTCACTTAATGACCAAGTTGCCAGTCCCAATTGTGGTTGCTAAACGAAGATGATCTGTATTCCTAACTCTTTTCATTTTATTCAAAGTCAGTTAAGAGTGTAGTTAAGAAGTATAGAGATTTCTATAATAGAATAAAATCCATTAATAAGATGAAAATCATGCATCAGCTGAGATCCAGTTTGGTATATGGTTAAGGCAGCAGGCTAGAAACCAGGAGACCATGAGGTCTAGTCCCGCCTTAGGCACAAAGCCAGCTGGGTGACCCTGGGCCAGTCCCTCTCTCTCAGCCCTTGGGAAGAAGGAGGCAAGGGCCAGCCACTTCTGAAAACCTTGCCAAGAAAACTACAGGGACTAGACCAGGCAGTCACCAGGAGTCAACACTGACTCAAAGGCATAACAAATAAAATAAAATACATCAACCACTGTTAGAGCAGCTGGTGGAAGAAAGAGATGGTCATGGAAATGCCCGGAGGAACAGTCTCACCACGCATCCCTTTGTCCAAATCTTGATGGCTGAGGCACTCATTGCCACAGCAAAAATAGCCAAGCAGAAATGAAATAAAACCCACAATATGAGAACATCCTCAGGCAGCTTTCTTTGAGGGTTCATCCATTTTCAATTCAGTTACATGGCATTTTAGTCCAAGATGATACCACTCCTTCGTTTTCACACAGTTGAGATTTGGAGGCCTCCTGCTCCTGCTCCTGCTCCTGCTCCTGCTCCTGCTCCTGCTCCTGCTCCTGCTCCTGCTGTGATCACCATTACTGAGTGCAGAAACGGACCATATCACAAATGGAATGTTATCACCTGAGATTTAATTTTCAGCAACCAACAAGATGTTGTTGGGTCTAGGGTTAAATAAGGGAAGCTGGTAAGGATGGCAGTTTTCAATGAAAATGTGAGCAGTTTTGAATGTAGCCAAAAATATGCAGTGTGGAAGTTTTTCACTCCCTCTTCTCCCCCAAAAATGGCCAATTCTGTTTGCAAATGAAGACAAGCCATTTGAGTCTCAAGGAGTTTATCGCCAATCCTCAGGATCAAGTTCTGAAAATTTGTTCAGAATTTTGGAAAACTAGCCAGAAATG
The DNA here is from genome assembly GCF_000186305.1 of Python bivittatus. The sequence continues at coordinate 55,514 of NW_006538433.1, forward strand.
TTAGAAGTTGCAGCCCATCGTATCTGAAGGATGGGAGACCAGGACAACCTGCTCAATGGGATCTGAGATCAACTTAACCCATTCTCTGACCTGTGACTTTGAGGATCATACTGAATTGGGATCTTTGACCCTTACAATGGAAAAGAGTCATTTTTGAAGTCTTGCCAAGGATTGGCAGATGTTTACATTTTGGATGGTTAAATATAAATGCTTATTCATTGTGCTTTCCTTTTGGATTGTCAGAATGATTGTTATGGGATTGAGGTGCACTATAGTTTATCCAACTGAAGAATATCCTATGAATTCTTGGAATATGTAAATGAAGTATAATTGTTCTGGGACAATGATGAACAGGAGAATATTTCTCGTTTACCTCCATGTATTTGCTTTGTCTATCCCCTTCCCTTTTCATCTAATTAAAACGTATAATACCAATTAGGCAAATTTCTGGGTAATTCAACCAAGTAATTCCTTTAATTAGTAAGTGGGCATTTTTAAACAGTTACTGTTATATTTTAAGTATTAATGAAAATTACTCCTAGATGAAAGAATATCAGATTCCAGTCTTAAAAATTTAAATAAATCTGTCTCTCCTATCACATGGGCAAGCCTAAATTCAGATCTTCACCCTTTTTAACCTTGTCTTTGTATCAACATTGAATACCTTGGGCTTTTATTCTTATAGTTGTAATTGTTGTGGTTGTCAGGCTCTTTCAAATGAACCTAATTTCACCAGGAATTGTCTGTCCATGTAACTGAACGCTTATGTCATCAGTGTCTGTATCTAGCTCCTTGGTCTTCTGCCAGCATCTTTTTTGATTGATTTTTCCAAGCTTCAGGGCCTCCGCCAATAATCCTTGCCTTTTGTTATATTTCCCAAATATTTAAGCTTTAGCTTCATTATTAGTCCTTCTGCTTAGAAGTCTGATTTGGCTTGATCTAACATTGAATTATCTGATGTTCTTGTGGTCCAAGATATTCTCAACCATTTTCTCCAGCACCACAATTAATCCCACTTTTCTGGTGATCCAGCTTTCACAGCTGTATGTCAGAATTGGGAAAACCATAGCTTGGACAGTAGACACCTTTATTGTCAAGGTGATGTCTTTGCACTTCAACAATTTATCTAGATTAGTCACAGTATTTCTCCCAAGAAGCAGAAGCTCTTTTATTTCATGAATACCATTACCCTTCCTGTGATTTATTTTATTATTTTATTTATTTTCTGAGACCTGGAAGAGAAAGTCTATCACTACCTACTTCTTTCCTTTTCTTCCATATGCTATTTGAGTAGGACTACAAGTTCTGAGCTGAGATGGCAGCATCAAGTTAGTGTTTTCTGTATCTCTTTGATGGCATCTTGTGGTCACTCAGATCTCTGCAGCCCTCAGCTATTTCATACAACTTCCATTCTTCTATTGCAGTCCTAAAAGGGATCTCCAGCCTTTGTATTAAAACACTGATATTTTTAATCACTGTGCCATTGGGAAGTTCAAATATCACTCACATTGAGGTTCTAAACTGTCACTCATATCCAATAAATGGAGCAATTATGACCACATTCCTGTTGAGCTTCAATCTCTTGATGATCCCAAATCTCAGAAAACACTTATACGTTTGGGTAAGAAATGTTATCTTCCATAAATAAAACTTGAAGATACATACACAAAAGTTTTGAGAGGGAGAGAGATTTCTCTTGAATTCTCCAACCTTTTTTTATAAGAGTACTTCATAATGCAGCCTAATGAAATATTAATGTGGTTTCATTTTTTTAGATATCTTGAGACCATTTATTAAGGGAGGAAGAAGAAAACCTGTAAGTGTTTAAGGAAGGGAACATTGTTGTTGCTGTTTTTCCTAAAGGAAACTTCCAAATGAAAGGTACATTTGCAACAGAGATGCAAGCAAACTTAGCAAAGCCAGGGAAAAAGAGATAAATTGTTAAAAAAAAAATTTGCCCTGAATTATAGATGAACCAGGGACTGAATGCCTCTTCACATTTGCTTCACCTCTGTCAACTGGAATGGCTAGTTTTCAGAACTAGAGGCCAGTGCTGCTAAACAAACCCTTTTTCTTTTCCTTCCCCCATTTTATGGAGTACAAGCCAAGAGTTGTCCACTCCCTTGGAGTAGATATTTATCGCTCTTAGAGGAAGAGGGGTACCACAAACATACAGCATGAAATAGTCACACTCCAAACATACCATCTCAGGGCCAGATGCTTAAGCAACGAGTATCAGATTGGATCCACCAGGCATTCAGATGGTAGCGAGGAAGAGCAATCCATTCAAAAGGAAACCAGGTTATAATGAAAGCACAACCCAGAATTGCCAAGGAATTTCTAAGGCAACAGGTGACTCCACCCAGGAAATTCCAGAATGAGATAAACCTCCTCTATTGTCATACTGACTTTACCAACCACCATTGTCTCCCTGAAGAATGAAGCTTTCAGAAGAAAGCGGGCTCTTATCTGATTCTAAGAGATGTTTATGGCCACCCAAAGTGAGAATGACATTGAGGTTCTCAGAGGGTTACATGATTATTTGGGGGAAATTCAGATGGAAGATTTTGGGGGAGTGTACGTGGGCTCATGTTTGAAGCAGAACTTGTGATGCCAGAGTTTGCAGCTTCGGAAGTGGGGCTAAATACATCGTTCCACCCGCTGTCCCATTTACTACGGTAACTCAGTCACATAAATAATGCCCAAAGAGAACTAAAATCCATCTTTGAACAATAGTTGGAACACATGGCTCTCTGATTCGGCTTAATTTACTCCTTTAATGGAAATTTAATTTATTGTATTGTGTTCAGTGCAGTTCAAGCTGTTGATGTGATGTGATTTTGGCAGCAGCCCACAATCCTCTGATTCTTGGGGAGTTCCACTGAATTCAATCCGGGTGCTTAATTGAAATCTTCTTATATCGAATTAATTTATGTCAATGCAATTTAATATCATGAGTGTACTTCATATAGTGTCATAGGATATGTATGTTTTGCATAAATAATACAGTCTCAAGACTCTCTGACAGAGAGGGGAGCAGGGAGAGAAGGAATCTCCCAAATATAGAATTCCACTATGGCATAGTGATGAAGGTGCTGGATCAGGAACAGGGAGGCCTAGGTTTTAGATCCCTTTCAGCCACAGAAATTCCCTCCACAAATCCCTCCTTCTCAGCCCCACAGCCAGGGTGGTCTGGTGGTGAAGGTGCTACTCTAACAGCAGGGAGACCCCGGTTCTGTTCCCCACCCACTCACCCTTGGAAACACCCTGGGGGACTTTGGGCAAATCCCTCCCTCTTAGTCCAAAGCCAGTTTGTTGAAGGTGCTGGCCTAGGAGAAGGGAGAACCAGGTTCAAGTCCATTGTCACTCATCTTTCTGGGGGATTTTGAGACAATCTCTCTCAGCATAATTTACCCCACAGGGTTGTTTTGGAAGGGAAAAAAATTTGGAAGGGAAAATACTATGTATGGGGTCTTGATCAATCAATCAATCAATCAATACATTTAGGCTTAGCCAACCAATGTAGCAGGACGTTTGTGCCTACTGAGGAAGTAGTACTCGTACAAAGAAGATGGAGAATTTGTTGTGGCATGATGCCTTCATGCCAATTGCTAGAGTGTGATGAGGGATGAAAGCTATCACACTTCTGTCCGGCTTGCAAATTTCTCTGCTGTTCACACAAAGGGAAGCTTTGTTGCAAATGCAGGTGTTAACCTGGATCCTAAATTTGTTTCCAATATCCATTTCATCCCTAGGACAAAATCCAGATAATCACCATCCTATTAGCAATCATATTTCAGGGATAGTCAGGTGACCTTTTCCCTTATGAATGTGGCCTTGCTGGTCTGATAGAAGACCTCTTTTGCTGGTATGGAATTAGCATACATTTTCTGTTACCTTCGATGTTCTCAGAGGCAGCGGACGCTGAATTATTTGTAGCAGCTGCAAGCCTGTAGGCCAGAAAAAGAAAAAGAAAAAAAGCAAATCTTTCTGCATATCATCATTTGGCTGACATTTCACAAGTAACTAGGCAGAATGTCACTCAACTTTATCGTGTTTTACTGGAGGCATTGTGGAAGTACAGTAATTTCAGCAGAACATGTTTCAGATGCCTCTCATTCTTCAGCTGACAGCCTTTGTCATTCAAAACCCATGATACGTCAGAAGTCTCCACAATCCTTTTTACATCCTATGTCATTCCTATTCTCCTTGACTGCAGTCAGAATAAGGTCTTCTGTGAGGTGGACATCCTTATCAGTTAGGAAGGGAAAAGCATCAAAACCTGTTTGCTATTTCTTTCCGTTGTTGTCACTGGAGGAGAAAACAGGGGGAAAGAAAGTTTTCTACAATTAATCTTGGAGATGATGTTACAATTTATTGTCTTCCTGATCATTTTCTCCTGGGCTCTGTTATCAAAAACTGGGCACAGGGAAATTGCATGAATCTCTGGACAACTAGGAAAGCTAACACAGGAAAAAATGCACCTTCATCAAAGCACAAAGAGGTAAATTTAACCATGGATCTTACTTGTCACACAGTTTTTTAGACAGCCTGTAGATACTGGGCTGCTCATTTGTAAGGTGGTGGAGATGTCTTGGTACAAGAAGGGGAGCATCTGTTTTTCAGCTGTTTATCTGCTATGTGGGAAATTTGTGTGGGTACCTCAAAGCTTCCTTGCACCATAAACGTCATAGCATCCCATTGGAGTGGCCAATGAGGAGTTCCAGGGCCATATGCAGCACCCAACCCTTCTTTCTCTCCCCCCCCCACCCCATATACTACTCCAATTACAGTTGCTAAAAAAATGGGTGAGTGTTTCCTGCCTTTTTGAGGTGGGAAACTCCAAGACTCTAAAGTGAGTGAT